>JAOXNR010053681.1:0-13772 GCA_028571225.1 Parsonsia alboflavescens | reverse complement strand
CACATAAAAGGAAATTCTTATGAATTTAGTAAGTTCAATTAATTTGATTCACAAAATTTTTAATTTAATGAAGTTGACTGGAAATTTTTTTCCCAGCTACATCTTATTAGTCAATAGGTATAAATCATTTTGGAAAAACTAAAAATCCAAAATAAGTTGTAATTAACTCAGTCCCACTTTTCCTAAGCCAAAAATTAAATTAAAAACAATAAAAAGGAACTGCAAATCAAAGCGGCATACCCTAGAAATCCGCTAACTTATTTCAAATCTTTTGTTGATTAAGATAACATAATTTATAACCATAAAAATCAAATTTTACATGTTCTGGTGTAATAGAATAGAGAGGAGCATCATGAAGAGCCCAAGAGCCCAGCTCTTGTCGAAGATATGTGCAGACTGATGAAGAAGCACCAATTATTGCTACATCAGAATTACATCTAAGGAAAAGGGATTAGGAAACTGACACAAGGACTAAGACAAAGGCATCATCTGTGATTAACTGAAAATTCTAACATTAAATCACCGTATATCCATAATGACCTATGATTAAAATAAGAAATTCTAACATTAAATTACTGTACAAAATCATCTATAGCATGGTTTGAGAGAGAGAGAGCTCACTAAGCATGCAGATAATCACAGGCGGCCCTTTTTTACACCAGCCATTTATATTGTATGGGCATAATGTTTGTCTTTTATGGTGGTGTCTAAAAGGACCTCCTCTAGATCCGCCATTTCCATATGATGGCTAGCCATTCCAGGGCTTGCCCCTACCACCAAATGCAGAATCTCCACGATGAGAAGAACCCTTGTTGTCCCTTTGACCCAGGAATTTACCTCTGCTTTGGTGTGGTTCGTTTCCCCATGGTCCCTAATTCCCAATCGGTGTACCCCAACCATGGTTTGGGTTCCCAGATTGTGGTGCTTGAACGAGAGGAGCTCCTGGATTTCCAGGTGGGAGAGTCCATCCATTCCCAGGCCCTGGTACAACAGCAGGTTCCATGTTAGTAGCTGGAGGAACCCAGCCTGAGTATGCTCCCCCAAGTCCTAATCCCTGAACTCCAGGGTTCCCTGTTGGAAAAACCCAATCGGGATTCACGTTACCTTGCATTGTGCTTTCCAAATTTACAGGAGCCATGACCCAACCAGAATTTGCACCCCCAGGAGCCGGCCCTTGGACATTAGTGTCATAAAAATAATTGTCAAAATAATAAACTATGGCTTTGAGGCGTGAAATTACACTTTCTTGCAATCAAAGTAAGTTATCCCAAGATACAACAAAGCCTTTCTAAAAAAATACTCTAATGGAAGTAGAATAGAAAACATAAGAATTAATTGTGTAGGAAATAGGAAGAACAGCCTCACTTATAGAATGTCTGAAGAGACATATCCATGTCTGAAAAGACATCTTTTTGAAGGAATAGAAACAACTGTTTCAAGAGTTGTATCTTGTCACTTTGAATTTCCAAAAGACATCTCTTCCTTAACAAGCTATTCAACATTCCCCCACTAGTTTATTAACCCAACAAACTACTATTCATAATAAATGTAATGCATACAAGAAGGTGTCTTATTAATTAAACCTTCAATTAGTGTAAGTATCTTAGGATGCTAATGAAGTACATGGTGTCCTAAGATTAAACCATGATTCCTTATTAGGATTGAAAATACCACACATATCACACTTATTTTATTTCCACAAAGTTTCTTATATGCTCCTAGCACTATTGATGCCCATGTGGTAGCAATCACATTTTCTATGAATATTTACAAGTGTAAAACCCCTTTAAACTTTTGTTGAAGCTGCACCACTTCATATTCATAGAGGTAGAGTTCCTTTATTTGAGACAATTTCAGATTATGCTCCATTAAAAGTTAAACAACTCATCCTCTATAATTATTTTGCACTAATAACTTACATTTATATGAGACTTAATTGGTGCTTAAACAGACACTCATCAATAACTTGTTATTGCCCATTAAACTTCATTAAACACTGGATTGGTGTTTCGAAGTTGGGTTGCCATTATTGGTGTCTCAATGGTTATATTTTAGTCCCATATCACAAGCAGTTTGCCATACTTTATCTCTTGACAAAGCCTTAGTCAGTAGATCTGATAAATTTTCTGCAGACTTTACATACACAATGGTGACAATACCATTGGTAATCACCTCTCTAATATAATCATGGCTTAGGCTTATATGCCTAGATTTCCCTTTATAGATTTTGTTAAAAGCATTAGACATTGTAGCCTGACTATCATAATGTAAGGTAATAGGCGGGATAGGTTGTGGCCATAAATCAATTGCGAGTAGCATATCTCTAAGTCACTCCGCTTCCTTCCCAGCTACTGTCAAAGCTATAAACTCGGCTTCCATAGTCGAGTGTGTAAGGCTCGTTTGTTTCTTTGATGACCAACTTATAGCACTACCAGCTAGTGTAAATATCCAATCTGAAGTTGAGATATTGTCACCAACTCTTGTTATCCAGATAAACATCTGAATAACCTTCTAGTACAACAAGAAAATTGGAATAACGCATCTTTAATTTTGCAGTTCTTTTAAGATAACTGAGTACCCTTTCAACTGCTTTCCAATGATCCGTATTAGGATTACTTGTAAACCTTGATAATTTACTCATAGCAAAAGCTATATCAAGCCTTGTACAATGCATTGCATACATCAATCTTCCCATAACACTTGCATACTTCAATTGCTCTATTGGTCTAGCATCATTCTTAGCAAGTTTTACACTAGAATCAAAAGGAGTATTAAACTCTTTAATCTTTAGATACTGATATTTATCCAAGAGTTTTTCTATATAATGAGTTTGACTTAGCACAAAACCATTATCATGCTTAGTAACTTTAATCCTCCAAATTGTATCTACCTCGTTTAGATCTTTCATTTTAAACACAGAGGTAAGAAATTTTTTTGTGTCATTTATGCTATGCATGTTATTACTAAATATAAGCATATCATCAACATAGAGACAAACAATTACTCCATAATCACTAGTAAACTTAGAATAAATGCATTTATCAACAGTATTATGTCTAAAACCAAAAGACAAAATTGTAGAATCAAATTTTTTATGCCAGTGCTTAGGAGCATCTAAATATTTTACAAGCTTATAAACTTTATTCTCGTTACCTAGAAGAAAGAAACCTTCGGGTTGTTCCACATATACTTCTTTTAAATCTAAATTTAAAAATGCAGTCTTAACATCCATTTGATGAATATACAATTTATAAATTGAAGCTAATTCAAAAAGAACTCTAATTAAGGTTATTCTGGTAACAGGTGCATAAGTATCAAAATAATCTAATCCTTTCTTTTGAGTAAAACCTTTTGCAACTAATCTTGCCTTAAAGGTTTGTAAAGTGCCATCTAAATTATACTTTCTTCTAAGAACCCATTTGTTCTTTATTGGTTTTGATCTAGGAGGTAAGTCAACTAGAATCCAAGTATTATTAGACATGATTGAATCCATTTCATCATTTATAGCTTCTTGCCAGAAAGCTGCATCTCTAGAAGCGAAAGCTTCTTCCAAAGTTTTGGGTTCACTTTCAATGTTGAACGATACCTCCATCTTTCTTATAATCCTGTCTCTACTTCCTTTAACTAAGAAAGTAATATGATCGGGAGAAATGAAGTCAGGATCAAGATGTTTTTCTACTCTTATCCTTTGACTTCTCCTTGGTTCAGATGGTTCACCAATTTCTTTCCTTTTATTTGGATTAAAATCCAAAACAACAGATTCAACATGATCATTCAAAAAACTATAATTCTCAAAAATATTTTCAAAAAATTCAACATGTATAGATTCTACAACAACATTAGTTTCTAAATCAAGTAATCCATATGCTTTTGCATTTTGTGCATATCCCACAAAAACAGATTTAATACCTCTTAAACCTAATTTAGACCTTTGAGAATCAGGAAGCCTATAATATGCAATACACCCCCACACTTTAAAATATTTCATATTTGATTTCCTTCCATTCCAGACTTCATATGGTGAAATATGAGTCGTCTTTGAAGGAACGCTATTATGTATATGGCATGCAGTAAGCAAGACTACTCCCCATAAATTGAATGGTAATTTGGCATTTAAAATCATTGCATTTACCATGTCAACAAGTGTCCGATTTTCCCTTTCTGCCAATCCATTTTGTTGGGGTGTAAAAGGAGCTGTCTTTTGGTGAATTATTCAATGATCTTCATAGAATTTATCAAATTCGTTTGAGAAGTATTCACCACTTCTATCACTAATTAATATCTTAATTTTATAATCCTTTTGATTCTCAACTTTGGCCTTAAATTCTTTAAACATCTCAAATGCTTCATCCTTAGTTTTAAGCAAATAAACATGAATATAACATGAACAGTCATCTATAAATGTGATAAAGTATCTTTCTCTTGTTAATCTACCATTTAATTCACAAATATTTGTATGAATTAATTTTAACAACTTCGACTCACATTCTACTTTAGGGAAAGGTTTTCTAGTGATCTTGGCTTGTACATATGTTTCACATTTATTTAAATAATCATGCTTGCATAGTATACATATATTTAACCATAGCATAATTTAAATGTCCTAATCTAGAATGCCTTAAAATAGATGAATCAACAATATAAACAGAACCAACATTAATTTCATTAATACTGAGTTTAAACATGCCATCAAGGGTATAACCCTTTCCTGTAAACACACCATTTTTGGTGATTACAAACTTGTCAGATTCTATGACAATCTTAAAGCTTCTTTTGAATATTAAACTTGCAACAAGTAAATTATTCTTCATATTAGGAGCATGATACACATTGAAAAAAGTAAGTTTCCACCCTGATGTGAATTTCAGAATTATATTGCCTTTTCCTGTCACTTGGACAGGTGCATGATTGCCCATAAAGATTTCACTTTGTTCTTCAACATGAGTGTTGAACATATCCTTATTGTTGTAGACATGAATAGTCACACCAGAATCAAGGAACCAATCGATGGTTCTTGCACTTGCGGCACAATTCACTTCAGCAGTCACCATGGAAACAAAATTATTGTCTTGTTCGACAACCATGTTGGCCTGACTGGTGTTGGCAGTAGCCTTATTTTCTTCAGCAGTCTTTTTTCTACATTCTTTAATGTAGTGTCCTTTCTTTCCACAATAAAATCAGACATTATCTTTCTTGTTGTTTCCTTTGAAACATTTCTTATTGGCTTTAAGTTTTTTCTGATATTTTCCAAACTATCCTACTACATTAACTTGCAGTTTTACATTAACCTTCTTTTCCTTTTGGAACTTTTTCTTCCCTCATTCAAGTTTCACATTCAATTTGCAGATGTGTCTGAAATTGATCAAATATGAGACTCTCTGGTTGATGGGCAACCTTCTTTCTATAGTTGTACCAAGAAATAGGCAATTTGGACAAAATTGCACCAATTTGAAATGCTTCAGGAATGACCACTTCCAAGTCTCTTAATCTAGAAACTAAGATTTGGAGTTCATGGACTTGATCCATGACTGGCTTGTCATCAGTCATTTTGAAATCAAAGTAGTTCAAAGCCAAAATTTTATCCAGACCTTTTTCTCACTCTGATATTTGGTTTCCAAAGCAAGCCATATTTGGTGGAGTAAAGATCATACAGACGATCAGTCAATGAATTCAGAATATGACCATGGCACATTAGTTCATCCTCTTCACGATTCTTGCGTTTTGCCTTCACTTCTTCAAAGTCCTCTGGTGTTGATTGAGGAAGAGGAGCCAAATTTGGATCTAGAACATAATAAACCTTCAGAGTAGTTAGGAGAAATCTCATTCTGTCCTTCCAAATTGTGAAATTCGTTCCATCAAATCGATTCAACTTAACAGCATCTTGTTGCTCTAGAATCTTCATTGTCGTATCATTGATCAAAGCCATTTTGAAATTTCCAGTAAATATTACATTCAAATTGCTAGGAAAATAATTGTCAGAAAAATAAACTATGTCTTTGAGGTGTGAAATACACTTTCTTAAGTGTAATATTGCTTTGCTATCGAAGCAAGTTACCCCATAATATAACAAAGTCTTTCTAAAAGAACATTCTGATGGAAGTAGAATAAAAGACATAAGAATTAATTGTGAAGGAAACAGAAAAAACAACCTCACTTATATAATGTTTGAAGAGACATATCCATGTCTGAAAAGACATCTTTTGAATGAATAGAAAAACTATTTCAACGGTTATATCTTTTCACTTTGAATTTTCAAAAGGTGTCTCTTCCTTAAAAAAACTATTCAACGATTAGTTCCCCAATTCATGTTTGTAGCTCCTAGCACTGGTCCCATCCAGCCCATATTTGGAGTTCCTTGCATGGGTGCCCAACCTACATTTGAATTTTCATGTCTCAAAGCAGGTGCTGAATTGTTGTTCTCCACCATCCGTGTGCCCTAAGCAAGATTTGGCCCTCCTGCAACCTGCATATTAGGTTGATTGCTCTGAACTGGTGGCCTCCAAAACTCAGGTTGAGGAGGCAATGGAGAACTGCCAACAGGATTTTGAACTGTAGCCCCCAGTTACCATAAGCTTGTCCTTGCCCAAGCACATGACCAGAAGGATTTGCTTCTACCTTTTGGGTTGAGGGTCTAGCCTAGCCATGAGATTCAATGTGAGAATTCTGAATGGGTAATGGGCTGAATTGGGATGCCATAGTTATCTTGAGGCAGATGGCTATGCTTCTCTAATGTTTGTGGAATCTGCCATGCTTCTCTAATGTTTGTGGTTCACCAGATGTGGTTGAGGAAAGCTTCAAGGGATCCTAGAGCCATTACTAGCATTTTCAATGTTTGCAGCACAAGCAACGTACAAACCCCTTATCAACTGTTCAGTAGCAGGCATAGATGAAAGACTCCTCTATTTTGAGAAACCTGAAGTAGCCAGCGGGATAGCATCAGGATGAGAAGTAGCAGTGATCATTGGAACACGTTCACCGTTCCCGCTAGCATTACTATGTTTTGGGGTAGGAGACGGAAGATTAATTGAATTAGTTCAATTCCACTATTCACCAGAATGTTTAGTGACCTCAACAGAAGAACCTACCAAGCCCTTCAATACACCCAGGTGCGAAGTCTTAGTACCATGATTCTGGGCAATATTTTGGCTTTCCCTAGCCTGCTGCAACTGCAATGATATCTCAGAAATCTTCCCAAAAAGACCAGAGCACTTTGTAGGGCACCTGGCATTGGAATTACACCATCACCTGTAGGTACCTCCTTCTGGAATCTTCCTGCTAAAGGATCAGTCAAAAGTTTAGACTCATCTTGCTTCTCAGAACTCCAAATCTTCAGTTCTGTGGGAAAGTATCTAGTGTTGCACCACTTTCTCAATTGTACCATAGAAAAGGATCCTTGCACTTTCTAATAGTCAGTTCTAGCATCTAATTATTAGACTAAATTAAGGCAAAAGTTCGAAAAATTCAAAGATGTCAAATCGTATTAATTAACAAAATTATGAAGAATTAATGTAAGGTTAGAATAATTCAAAAACAGTTGAGCGGTTTCTCTAAATGCCATTGAAAAGCTGTATTAGTTTAAACATTCATATGGAATGGGCCCGTCATGTATCTACGTCATTTGGCAGGCTGGAGCCCACTAAGATGTGTGGTGTTCGTCACCTGATGCCAGGTTATTAGATTATCTGGTACAAAGATGATCAACCTTTACTCATACCTTTCATTTTTAAGCAAAATCCATTAAAGTAATAACCATAACCTTTTTTTCTCTATATCTTATAACGAGAGTAATGTTTAATTATTTTAATTTAAAATAAAAATTTCTCCCTCTCAAAATTGACCATCCCCCTTCACCCCCTTTTTCTCATTCTATTTTGAAAAAAAGTTAAGAGTTGAATGTCTCTGAGAACAAATTCTCACCATCGTCACACATTTAAATATTTCATTTTTAAAAATACATAAAATTTTAATATAAAGTTTCGTTAACTACATTATTAATTTAAAGAATTTAATCAACAGTCACCCGAATACTTAAATTAATAAGAAAAATAAAGTGATTACTAGATCAAAATACTATATCATAATGTTGCGGTAGATCTCAGTATGGAGTGTAGAAAAGCCTTCAAAAATAAAAGCAGAACGGGTCAACTTGGTCCAACAACGGATCTCAATAATTTAAATGCATAGTAGTATGGTAAAGAAGGGGGACTTGACTCCTCCAGAAAGTAAATTCATCCGCTCCACTTTTTTATTTTATTGTTACCAACTGCACACCAAGTAAAGAAGTGAAGCACCTGCATAAAAAGAGGCAAGGGTACCGACGCAATACTTCATCATATCATACTTTGTTGCTTCCCATTGAGCTCTTAATGCATAAATTTCCTGCAGGTTGAATGTTTTAAAATTTAGTTTCAGAATCTCATAAGAATTATATTATTTCAGAAAACAGTACCGGAGCCTCACTTGTTTGTTTTTTTCAATGTCATTCTGTAGCTTTTCTATCTTAGGCTCCTACAACAAAAAGGAGCAGGGTGAATGCTTGGATGGAAATAAAGATAAACATTAGAAGGATGGAAATAATGATAAACATTAGAAAGAAACCAGAAAAAGAATGTATTCATGGATTTCAAATAACAAAAACTAATGCAATAGAACATGATACAGTAAACATGTTAAGAATATGAGCAGCAAGAATATGAATCTAACATCAATTCCACCTTAATTAGAGACTACAAATTCATACCCACTGAAAACTCATGGTTTGAGATTTATCTAAGCAATAACAAAGTAATCTATACTCTGTAAAACTTGAGAAAATAGTTATCGGTCCCCAGGATCTGCCACAAAAGATTTTTTGGAACGAGTGTCTCATATGATGCATGATACCTACCAATTAGATAACATGAAGACCTTGGTATCCTGCCAATTTACTTTTCCAGTATTCTTCATTTATGTCATAGAGATCTACTTTTTTCCCTTTTGAAAAGAACCGTAACCTTCTTGCTTTTAAGATTCGGAGGGGTACTCAGAAGTCCTTTTGTTGACAAAAAATTAAGGCCTTAAAGATTTATAAAATAAGGATGTTCACAACAGTTACTCTTTTTGCAGATTAAATTTGTAAAGAGATGATATATAGAAAGAAGTATTTCAAGAGGAGGGGAAACTTAACTTCTAAAGCAAATGTGGTCATTTACCACAATTCCAATTTAGATAATTAGTTTAAAGTTAAGTCGAGCTCCTTGCTAGCCAGCGATTGCTTTCCTCCTTTGTTGCTTTGCTGCTTGCGGTGCCTTAAAGTAGCTTTACTCCCCTTCATTCTTAGAGAGAGTGGAGCGAGGAGGAGCTACTCTATTTAGGGAGGCCCAGCGTAACTTGATTTCAGAATAGATTTGCTAGCTTTAGCGCTTGAGTCTCTCCTCGAAGGGTCTAGCTACGCCTTCGGCTCTAGCGAGTTGTAGTATCGATGAGTTACCTCTCTTTGTTTTCTGTCTAGATGAGTGATATTATACTGAATGTAGTGTAGTCAGGTGTAGGACCGTGCCTATGAAAGCCGTCCCATCAAGTGTAGTGTAGTCAAAATCCATCCCTAAAGGGCCTACTTAGGTTGAATGTAGTGTAGTCAGGCGACCCTTCTTTAGTTCTCTGGTTTCTTGCATAAAAATAAATAGTTTGCAATTTTACTAATGGATCATGCCCACATCTTATCAAACTTGAGTACTAAGTTACTGCTATTAAGGGATATACTGTTTCACCTTGTTGTCAGCTAGACTCTTGCTTAGAGCCGTGCACTAAATCATAAATCACGTAACAATTTCTATCATGCTTTCAAAAACACAAAAATATATAGAATTGAACATAGGAATTTCATCCACTATTCAGGTGCAAAATTAAGATCTTGCCCTAGAAGAAAACCATCCATTATCACATTGCAATTGCATCTCAAAAATATTACAACACAATTTGTTGTTAAATATTCATAGCATTACAATAAACCAGCACATTTTGTTTTCAACAGTTTCAGGAATTAGATACACCAACCTACACTCATGACAATTTATTAACTTTAAAAGTGGTAAAGTAAAGATGGTCAAATACTCTTATAAGTTCTCATATCAAATCAAATCTGAACATTCAATTCTAAACTGCAGAGGTTATTTTAACCACAACACCCAAGATTAAAGAAAGCAAACAATGTTTGATCAAATGTCATGTCTTACAATATGACAATATAAAATTGGCTCTGCAGTCATCTGCCTTTCTTTAATTACAATGTTTTGCATAAGTCATCAGAGTTAAAATTGAGAACTTCAATCACTCATGTTTTTGATTGCCAGGAAATAAAGTATTTTATTCACACAAATGGACATCAGGTTTAGACCAGAATAGAAAAAACACACAATTTTTCTTGAAAGCACATTTCCCTCTCATTGATGGTATCCAATTGCCAATCTAGAAGGTCCAAATCAGGAAACATATCAAGTTTTGTTAGTACTATGTGTACTTTTGTGATATACTTCCCTTAAGTATACTTTATCTAAGCTAGTTACCTAGTCCTAAATTTGGGAGGATAATGGAACAAAATGTTAAACATTTCAGAAGTGAGCATAATGGAATCCTAAGATTTTATAAATGATATAAATATGCTAATTACAAAATTTGACTTAACATGAAAGACCAACCTAATAAATTTTAGAATTGAACAGCCAAGGATTTCTATCTAAACAAGCAGGATCCATCTTCAGCCTTTGAAATAAAAAGGATAAAGGCAAAGAATCTATTCCACTTAAGACAAAACTTTACAACCAAATTAGGACTAAGAGCAATATTACAAATGCAACTTTTTCATTTTTTCTTCTGGTGTAGTCTCCAAGAATTATATCACACCACTACAAACTTAATCACATTCTGCCATATTGAAGCATTCATGTTCTAAGAAACTATAAAGAATCTCAGTATAATAATTTAGCAACAAGAGGGGAAAAAAAAAAAGAATCTCTAATGCTTCTTTACATATTAAAATCCAAGAAAAGAAAAACAGAAAAAGCATGACAATTGAATACCCAAAAACATATATTAATAGAAAGAGTTCAACTGAATTGACTAGAACAGTCAAAGTACCAGGGAATCTTTTACTTCAGATTTGAACTTGATGAGATTAGATTCTTGTAGCATCTCAGCCTATAAGATTCCAACAGAAAAAGAATTGCTAATCAATTTATATAAGAAACAAAAAATGAGAAGTCCACCAGGCCATAAGCAAAAATATTACCTTCTGCATCTCAGCTAAACAATTTATAAGATGAATTTTGAAGCAATCCTTGAAATTTATAAAAATTTATTTTCCTCATCTCAATCCTACAGATCCAGCCACGTAATTAACAAAACAAATCACTTATCTTCTGATACCTAAGGAGAATTTTTTCTTTAACTTTAGTCAAATGAATGTTTCTCATAGCACCTTGGATGTTAGAATATGGTGTATAGAAAGCACAAAAAAAATTACTTTCAAATACCTAATTAACTAAAAACAATAAAATGGACAAGAATTACTCATATTTAATGACAAAGAGAGTAGTAATTTACCTATTTAATTTTTCCTTAATTTTGTTTAGAATGAAAACAGTTAATTTCGGATGGAACGAGCAATATTTATTAATATTATTCATTTTCTGTCATCCTTTTTTAACTTAACTTACCATATTTTATGATGCTGAAACTGTAGCAATCTTTTGAGTACTAGCAAAAATATTACCTTCTCCATCTCAGCTCTCGTGAGAAAAGAGTGCGATACAATTTCCATTCTATCATTTAAAACTTCACTAATTGCCTCTGCCTGCTTAGTAGGTATTCCTTGTGCTTCCAAACTTCTAGACTGTATAAACAACAAGGCCAATATTTTAGCACATACGAAAGAAACATTTACAATAAAAAATGAAAAGTTGAAAGGTTACCAGGTTCAAAGTATCAGCAAAGAAAACACGGTTTCCATTCGGCTTAACAAGCTGAGAGATCTTACGACCGACAAACCTATTAGAGAACTTATGTGTAGGAAACGCTGGAGAAATAGCGAATTTGATAGCAATTCCACGATTAGCTCCCAACCGAATCATAGAAGCCGCCATAGATTTCTCCAATACTCAAATATCTATCCTTATACGCCAATTTTCTGATCTAATTTGCCAGTCGGAAGGGTTAATGAATAAACCTTTGAAAAGATGGATTGCTTATGCGACTGGGAACAGTTGATTGGTTTTATACTGTGAGATAGATGCTTCCGGACTGGGCGGCGCGGAAGTCAGATAGGTCAAAAACTTAATAGAGCTATCAATTCGAATCTGTTCGGATTGGATTGTTTTATCTCATAATTTTGAAGGATTAAGTATCAAAAATCCAGTTTTCAATAATATTAAGGACTTTTTAATCCAATCCTTAAAGGTAGCGCGCCAACTAGGGTTGAGAAAGGACCCGTCCTTGGGGTCATAAGTGTTTTTTAAAAAAAAATCAAACAAAAAATTCTAATCAAATTCTAATAATAGTTTGGTTGCAGTTTTAATTAGTCTATTTCTTTTCTTCTTCTTGAAATCCATAGGCCAATTAATCTATTCAATTTTATTAATATAATTCAAGTTGTTCGGAATAATCACTTACTACATTAGAAGAAAGACAAATTACATTACTCATACAAAATATATTTGGGAACATGAATGAATGTAGTATTACTTGTATATTCCATTAGAATTGAATTGAATTGAATTAATTATTTTCTCCATCTCCGAATGACCTCATGCTTCACGATTTTATATTTTGCTGTTTTATTATTAATGTGTATAATACTAATTGGACATATACGTATAAATTTGGGTTTAGAACTTATGGAATTTAAATACAAATAGAGAGAAGATTAATATTATTTTGTTTAAACAAAAATAAAAACTAAATTTAAAAACAAGAATCCCTTCGGGTTGCATTTTTATTTATGAATCGAAAACAAAAATTTGTTTGGTTTGTAAGTTTTGAAAAAGAATGCTTGTGATTGAGGGCTTGTGGCCATATTTCCTTTAAAAAAATTTTAAAATTTAAATAAAAAAAAGAGTTGGCCAATCCAGTCCAGCCCAGCCTGGCCCGACCCTGTGGGGTTGGGGTTGGGGTTTTCATGGTCATTTAAAACATGAGACTGATCCGTCTTGACCCTTCAAATGTTTTATCCCTTTGGGGTTGGATTGGGTCAATCCTAATTGACACCTCTAAAAATGATGAGTCCCCTTCCTCATAATTTTCTTCTAGTTTCTGAATTGAATTTTGATTTCATAAAACATAGAGTATAATTAATCTTAATTAAATTTTTTTTATAAATGGGTTTGGTAGTGATACTCAAGATTAATCTCAAGCTATTAATAAGAAAAATAAAATTGGATATTTCAAAACAAAAACATATACTCTACATTTTTCACTAATTTTATGTTCATTTTGTTTACTATTTTTTACATTTTTTTAAAAATAGTGTGAAAATTAAAATGTTTTATTTTAAATATTTTTTAAGTATATACGGATTTGCTAAGGCGCACTCCAACCATTACCGTAACGGAATTCTTGCTCCGCTTGGTTGGCTGCATGAGCACTGTAGTAAGAATTCCGTTACGGTAACCGTTGGAGCGCGCATTAAGGCACTTTCCGAAACGCACCTTAGCAAAACCATATATATATATATATATATATACAGAAATGCTATGAAAAGCACTTGTTGGAGTGCAACTAGAGAGTAACTGCCAAAACGA
>JAOXNR010053680.1:0-13773 GCA_028571225.1 Parsonsia alboflavescens | reverse complement strand
CTTTTGAAGTGATAGTGTTAATTAGAAATTTATGAGATTGTTGTGGTGTGCATTGAACTGTTTTTTTTTCAGTTGAACTCGAACAAACTGTTTGCTTCGTTTATTTTGATTCTTTTAGCTTTTTTTTTATGGATTTTCTTTATGATTAAGGAAATGTTGAGATTTTGGTTGCAAAATGGTTAATAAACAGTTGGGGGTTTGGAATGGGTTTGGCTTAGAATTTCTAGGTTCAATTGGTGGAAGGTCGAGATGATCTACTGAAGGTCAAGAGGATCTATTGAAGGTCGAAAGAATACTTGGGAAAGCCCAAAGTTGGCCAAGTCTTTCTCCGACCTTCAGTAGATCCTCCAGACCTTCGGTGGGACTATCCCGACCTTCAGTGGGATTATCTCGACTTTCAGTGGGATTATCCTGACCTTCCACCAATTCACCCAGAAACGCTAACCCAAACCCATTCCAAACCTCCTTAACTGTTTATTAACCATTTTGCAGCAAAGACTCAACATTTCCTCATTCATAAACAAAATCCATCAAAAATTATATATTATTATAGGTTTTTCTATAAAATAATATGTTTTACGATTCAAATAATATTTGCATGCGATAACAAATGTTTTGGAGCTTACTTTCTATATTGTACCTAGGAATAAGTAAAGCTTAGTTTAATATGCTTGTCAATCTAGCGAATTATTTTTTTATTTTTTTATATTTGCAAAGATATGGAGCTTGTTAGTAGGAGATGGTCTTTAAAGCATAGTCATGTTATGTCTCCCAGTAATACTATGAGTTGTCATTTCAAGTATTCATGGATAGCAAAGGTAGTTGACTTGGTCAGGCGCCACAGGGTAGAGGAGCGATTCAGGAAGGGTCCATTCGAACACATATGGGAGCTACCCTGATATGCCGGACGTTTTTATGCCCGTGCTGCAGCTTATGTGCTTAGACAGGAGGTTCACTTCCTCGATGGGTGCCCCGATGAGATGTGGTTCCACATTGAAGGTAGACTACATCGATTAGGGCCTCAGGAGTATGCCCTGATCACCAGACTTCGATTTGGCCCAGTGGATGAGCGGATCATAGGGCAGTAGTTGTCGAGGCACTCTGCACATGATAGGTTATTGGGGCCCATTCTCCTAACCCCGACACAAGCCCTTGCCATTTTTTAGCACGATGGATGTTGGATCACTGGAGCAAGATGATGTCCTCAGGCTTGCTTATGGCATCATCGTCGGATATTGGTTGTTGACGCGAGAGTCTTTAGCAGTCATTCCGTATTACGTGTGGTCCATCCTCAAGGATTTGCCAGCGATTGAGGTATTTCCCTAGGGCACCATGGGATGAAGCATGACATAGTATGAATTCTAGCACGCGATTGCTAACACGTCTAGGGCGACGAAGAGGCATTTATACAGTAATGCCTTGGTGATAAATACCTGGGTGATACTGGTATGACTTCAAATCTACCAATTTTTTGTTAATTATTACAATTTATATTTACCTTTCTGTCCTTATTGATGTTTTTTCTTTCAAATCAGTGGTGGATTGACGTAGAGCTGGATAAGGAGAATGACCAAGAAGAGCAAGGTCCAGCTACACTAGCCAAGCCCACGACAAGTAGTCTACCCAGATCCAAGCCAAAGCAGGGAATACGGGCCTGATTTGGCTTGTTCAATGATGTTGGACATGATTCTCGAGGTGATTGGCCCGAGCTTGGATCGAGCTCAAATTTGACTGGGTGACCCAGAACAGCCCAACGATCAATAGTCACTGCTATGCTATGAGGCAGGGCCTTTTTCGGCTATCCGGAGTCATCTTGATGGCTTTCGGGCATTTTCGTGTTTCGAGGGGCATTTTTGAAATCTATTGTTTTTAAGGGTATTTTTGTAATTTTATTATTTCATTTTTTTTCCAACTAAGACCAGGTTTAATTTTCCAAATGGGTTTAGGTTTTGATTAGGTTATTTAAGGGTGGAAACATGGATCTGACTGTGGCTGTGATCTTGGAAGAATTGCACAGAGGCAGGGAAGAGCTTTACCGAACCATGCAGCAGATCTTGGAGAACCAGAATCAACAGATGTAAACTTTGAACAGAATGATGCAGCACTTGGTAGTGAATGAACGACCTGCACAACAAGAACCCGCCGGAAGGCAAGAGGAACAAGGGGGTGACGTTGATGAGCAGTTTAAACTGCCAGCCAGAGAACAGCCGCCTAGGGTTTTCCCAAGGGACGAAAGAGGAGGCTACGGAAGAATTTAAGTACAACAAGCCGTATGTACAACAATGGGATGCAGGGTTCAAGTTGGAAGTTCCCAAATTTACTGGAAATTTGGTGCCAGAAGAATTTATGGATTGGATTAGTACTGTTGATGAAATCTTCTCGTTAAAAGAGGTTCTGGCCGACAAGAAGGTAGCATTAGTTACAATTCAGTTTAAGGACAGGGCTGCAGCATGGTGGCAATCCTTTTGGATATCAACAATATTTGGACGGCCTTCCTGTCGTGGATGATTGGTCCAAGCTGAAAAGGGAGATGTGTCAAGAATTTTTGCCTTTCAATTATCATCAGACACTTTTCTAGACTTTGCAGAGTTTGACGTAGGGTGTGAATAGTGTAGAAGAGTACACGTTGGAATTCTATCGGATGGTTGCAAGGAACCAAGTTCTTGAGACGCAAAAGCAGCTCATGGCACGTTACTTGCATGGCCTTCGAATAGCAATTCAGGATACCCTGCAGGTACACACCTTTGTGAATATCAACGACACGCACACATATTCAACACCCGCTACTCCATTAATGGCAAGGTCTGCTGAGTATTTATCAATATGGGAAGTTGTGAGAATGTGATTTCGCAGGAAGCCGTACAAAAGCTTCAAATAGCAACAGAACCTCACATCGAGCCATACAAGCTTGGGTGGTTGAATAAGGAGATGGAAGTTCAGGTAAATCAGAGGTGCAGAGTGGAGTTTTCGATTGGGCCGCAGTATAGCTGTATTGTTTATTGTGATGTGGTGCCTATAGATGCTGCACATTTACTATTAGGTAGGCCTTGGCAGTATGACAACAAGGTTTCGTATGACTGTTTCACTCACTGCTACACAGTCCATAAAGGAGCTAAGAAGGTCTTGTTGCAACCCATGCGAGATAGCTTTACGGAGGGAAGGAAGACCATCATCTGCCTGCTGCGCAAGGAGTTCGAAGAAGAGGTTGGGGAAGCCAAGGTTTGTTTTGCTTTATTGTTGGCTACATTAGCAGTTGTGACAGATACAAAAGAGGAAATTGCGGTGCCGGAGAGGGTGAGAGGAGTTTTGAAAGAATTTGAATATTTGCTTCCAGAAGAGTTGCAGCCAGGATTACCACCCATGCGAGATATACAGCATCAAATTGATTTAGTTCCAGGATCCATTCTACCGAACAAAGGCCATTATAGACTTTCTCCACAGCAACACGACGAATTGAGTCGCCAAGTTACTAAGTTGCTTAACAAGGGGTATATCCGAGAGAGTATTAGTCAATGCGCTATAATAGCTTTATTGGTGCCAAAGAAAGACGGTAGCTGGAGGATGTGCTTTGACAGTCGAGCCATAAACCACAACACGATTAAGTACCATTTTCCTATTCCAAGACTTGATGATATGCTGGACCAACTTCGTGGGGTGACAATCTTTTCGAAAATTGACTTGAAGAGTAGCTACCATCAGATACGGCTCAAGCCGAGAGATGAATGAAAGACAGCTTTCAAAACTAAAGATGGGCTCTTCGAATGGGTTGTTATGCCATTTGGTCTCTCGAACGCACCGAGCACATTCGTGAGATTCATGAATCAGGTATTGCGAACTTTCTTAAATAGTTTCGCTGTGGTTTATTTCGATAACATACTGGTGCATAGTCAGATAGAGGATGAACTCTTGCAGCATTTGAGGCTAATTCTGGTGACACTAAGGGAGCACAACTTGTATGCCAATCATAAGAAGTGTGTTTGGTTTACGGATAGTCTAACCTTTCTGGGGTTTGTAGTTTCAGCACAGGGAATTCATCCTGAGGAGGCAAAAGTTCGGGTTGCCTGGTAATGGCCAATACCACAAAGTGTTACAGAGGTCAGGTCCTTTCATGGGTTGGCTAGTTTCTACAGGCGTTTCATCAAGGATTTCAGTGTGATCATGGCTCCTATGACGGATCTATATAACGTGAAGGAGTTCGTGTGGACAGAAGAAGCACAACCTGCATTTGAGGTGATCAAAGACAAACTTACCAGTGCGCTTGTGCTAGCATTACCAAATTTTGAGAAGATCTTTGAGGTTGATTATGCCGCTTCAAAAGTTGGAATTGGAGCTGTCTTGAGCCAGGAAGGGAGGCCTATTGCGTTTTCTTGAAGAGAAACTAGGCGGAGCTAAATTGAACTATTCAGTTTATGATGTTGAGTTCTATGCTATTGTACGAGCACTTCAGCACTGGCGACATTACCTCATTCAAAGAGAGTTCGTGCTCTATTCAGACCATCAAGCTTTGAAGTTTCTTCAAGGACAGCATAAACTTCATGACCGACATGCCAAGTGGATAACTATGCTTCAAGAATTCACTTTCATCCTCAAGCACAAGTCGGGTGTTATGAATAAGGTTGCAGATGCTTTGAGTAGACGTCATTCCTTGCTTACTATGATAAAGATTGTCGCTTTGGGGTTTGAAAGCTTGCGTGAGGATCTGCGGAGTGATGTTGACTTCCGAGGCATAGTTTGAGATGTGGAGCAGCAGCTAAGGAGCGATTTCATGCTCCATGATGGGTATCTTTTCGGAGGTAATTGCTTGTGCATTCCTGATACATCATTACGGATTTTAATTATCCAAGAATTGCATGCTCAAGGCCACTTCGGCAAGGATAAGATAGCAGGCCTAATTAAGGAGCGATTCTATTGGCCTGGTATTGACAAAAGTGCTCAAAACCTTGTAAAGAGATGCAGAATTTGCCAAGTATCAAAAGGGAGTAGCAGCAATCAAGGGTTATATACTCCATTACCAACTTTGGAAGAAGTTGGAGATGACATTGAAGTTCAGTAGTCCCTATCATCCTCAGATGGATGGACAAACCGAAGTAATAAATCGCATGTTGGGAAATATGCTCCGAGCACAAGTCAAGACATTTGGAACTTGGGATTCTCTTCTTCCCAAGATTGAGTTTGAATTCAACTGTTCGACTAATAGGTCTACTCAGTATTTCCCCTTTCAGATTGTGTATGGCAGGAATGCAAGGAGTCTAATTGATCTTGCAATATCGGATTCCGGTACTGCTTCCAATAAAGTTGAAGAGCAGCTGGTTGATTTGCAGTATGTTCATGCGCCTATGCTAGTTACAAAAAATATGTGGATCAGACTCGTAGGGATGTGCAGTTTGAGGTCGGAGACCTCATGTGGGTGACGTTGACCAAAGAATGATTTGCGGTGGGCATGTATCATAAGCTTAGAGACTGGAAGATCAGCCCTTGTCAGATTTTGGAAAAGTTGGGAGCTAATACTTACAGGCTCGAGCTGCCGGATGATCTTAGTATTTCTAACGTTTTCAATGTGCAACATTGGTCTCGTTTCCATGGCAACAATCTGAGTTTGAGGACAAACTCTTCGGAAGAGGGGGAGCCTAACACAGAGGTGGATAAGGAGAATGACCAAGGGGAGCAAGGGCCAGCTATGCCAGCCAAGCCCACGACAAATAGTCTGCGTAGGTCCAAGCAACTAGAGGGAATATAGGGCCTGATTTGGCTTGTTCTATTATGTCGGGCATGATTCCCGATGTAGCTGGCCGGAGCTCGGATCAGGCTCAAATTTCACTGGTTGACCCGGAATAGCCCAACGATCAATTTCGGCCATCCGGAGTCATCTTGATGGCTTTTCGGACGTTTTCATGTTTCTAAGGGCATTTTAGTAATTTATTGTCTTTAAGGGTATTTTTTGTAATTTCACTATTTCATTATTTCTTTTTCCGAATAAGACTAGGTTTAATTTTCCGAATAGGTTTAGGTTTTGATTAGGTTATTTAAGGGTGATTTCATTATTTCTTTTGTTATTTTTGAAGTTGTTCAATAATATATCTCTTTTCGAGTTTCTTCAGGAACATTTTCGTTTTGTTCTTGAATTTCTTTTCTTGTGAAAACTTTCGAGTGAAGTTTATTATATGGAAGAATGATTAGCCTTCCATAATTCCGTTTGCATCATGGATGTATGCCCAGTTCCTGGTCCTACGACCGTATTTGTGCTCTGATGCTCCTATCGGAGCTTCTAGACCTGGCGCTACACAGCACCTAAGGTGCCTTCTTTTCTAAAGGCTAATTTGCTTCAGTACCAGAGTACAGTGGCATCATATATTAGATTAAGCAATCAACCTTTCCACTTGTGTTTTTTTTTTAACTAAATTTTAGAAAATCAGATGTTCATTAAACTAAATTACAATGTTCACAGGCATCTACTTCATCACCATACATCGAGCCAGATGAGCAGGAGCGACAGATGCCCTGTTGGACTAATTTTGATGACCTCCCGTATATTCCACCTATTTGTTGGGGGGCTTCGAAGCCCAGCTCATTCTGGTAGGTATTCCGACAGCAGCCACCCCCTGTGTGATTATAGAGGTGGGTTTAATGATAGTTGAATTAGTAAAATGTAAATTAAATAGAGCTGATTTATTGTGTGTTTTATATCTGTTTTATTTTTAGTCACCTGCCTTGAGAGTTGGAGAAGCCGAGATCCCATGGGATGAGGAGGAGCATGTCGTGGGCGAAATCCATCCCCTATGAAATCCAAGGGTTATTGGGCGGATGAGGACCGCCACCAGGTATGTATCTCTTCATCTTTGTTAAAATCAAGCATTCAATTCAATATGTATATTTATTATAATTTATGTTTAAAATTATAGCACACTCCCGAGAGCATTGGGAAGCCCTGTCGTCCTACTCCTACCGGCGACGACATGATGACCCAGCTCAGGACTCTATTGGGAGAGTTTGAGGAGTTGGTCCATGCCCAAGTTAGCAAGCATGTCAATGCCCACTTTGTGGAGCTGCATACGTGGGTGAGTGGTCAGTTGGAGCAGCAGGAGCATGCAGCCCTGGATCGGTACACGACTGTCCTTTAGTGACTGGATGAGCTAGAGCATCGACAGAGCCGAGGGCAGCAGAGTGGTGAAAGATCTCCTCCTTCACATCAGGTTAGTATGTGCTGTGCAATTTGAATTTGTTAGCTATTGGCATTGAAATTAATTGTATTTATTTTCCTTGAAACTAGCAGGAGCAGTGGATTGGTCCTAGGCTTGATGTAGTCCCACCTGCTCCATTCGAGAAGGCAGATCCACCTGCTCCATTCAAGGTCTGGGCTACCGACCAGGTTAGTTAAAATACATTTCCGTGTTTTTGATTATTTCATACTTAAACTGATGGATGTAGTTAGTTAATTTATTTTAAATAACAGTCGGAAGAGGATGTCCATGAGAGGGAGGTGGCAAATCCTCCTGCTCCAGTCGAGGTTTGGACGACTGTCTAGGTTAGTTTAAACATTTAAGTGTTTTTGAATATTTCATATGTGTTTCGATTGTCATTGTTAGATAGTCTGTTTTAAATAGTAGGGGGGGATGCCATTGAGAGGGGAGGGTACACCTGCTCCATCAAGGAGTGTTGTATCCGATGCTATTGTTCAGGTTAGATATGGCATAATTAGACAAGTTAATTAGTTTTATTTTTTAATTTCAAATTTAAATGTCATGTTCTAATAATTGGATTTTAATTTACTTCAAGAGGGAGGACGTGTTGTTCAGATCAAAGTATGCGCTGCAAGCCTCATGTCTCCGTTCATGGACCCCTCTCATCATATAGAGTCGGGGGGTCCAAAGAAGAAGCCTAGAACAAATAAAGGGAGAGGCAATTCTAGCAGGGGTGCCAGGGGAGGGCTCCGTGTTTCTTGCAGTGGACGGTCCCCATACTCGGAGCCGCTTGGATAGTTTCTGCTCTTTGGGGGAATTAGAGAGGTATTTACATGCATTCTATGAATACAATTCAGCTTTCTCTTCATAATTAAGTTACTGTGCCATTTTTAGTATGTGGGAGTAATTATTAATATTTCCTAACATTTGTGGATTTTTTTTTTTTTTTGTGGTAGCCACTCGATGAGGGGATTCCAGTCCTCTGACAGGAACTTCTTGAGAGTCGTTCGAGATTGCACTCAAGAGCTGGAGGACCATCATGTCGATTTGTTCATCAGAGGGCTCCGACGGGCAGCTACATGCCATCCGACTGCCTACCCTATGGCGGGGAGATTCGCATTTGTCCCACCTTATCTCTACGTAAGTATCTTGTTTAATTTTTATCAAGTGTATAAAGTATTTTGTTCATATAATATCGTTTAAATATTGCTCAATTTGTAGAGTATGCTTCATTTCGCTTTCATTTCTGCATCCGCTGGAGGGGAGCTTGAGACCAACAAGTTCGATGATGGTTCCATCAGCTGGGTAAAGGGAGTCGGAGATGACGTTGAGGTCTCCTGGTAGCGGGTCGATGAAGTAATAAACACATTTACTTTTTTTTTTTTTTAAAGTTACATTTCATTTTAAAAGAATTTAATATTTCCTGATGTATTTGTAGGTCTTGATGCCATGTTGCTACAAGGTTCACTGGGTACTCTTACGGATCGCGCTGAAGGAGGCAAAGGTCACTCTATATGATCCAAGGCTGGCACAGGATAAAATGGTGAAGGCACAGAGGATGGAGTTGATGGATCCGATTTGTAGGATGTTGTCTTCTCTTTTGGTACGGGCTGGCTATTATTTCAAGATGTGAGTTGCTGCTTGACCCCTCAAGTTTGTATATGAGTTTTTGTGCATTAAAGCCCTCCTGAGTCAAGCTGATTCGACTAGCTGTGCAGCATACCATGCACATTACATGACACAGTTGCTGAGAGGGTCTATTGGAAAGATGATGCCATCACTGGAGGATATTCCAGATGCACCAGGACGAGATGGCACTGATCACGCTAGAGTATAGCAACATACAATCCCAGTGATTGTTTTGGATTATAGCATGTTGGTATTTTTTTGGATGCATGTAAATTATGCAAATAATATTACCTTTTTTGGTTACATTGTGTAATTAAAAATAATATGAAAGAAACAACAAGTCATGAATGAATAATAATATAGAAAAAAAATTCAAGCAACATAAACAACTAGGGAGCTGAGATTTGAGTTTGAAGGAGGGAAAAAAGCTTTTTGTCAGTTTGAAACAGTGGAAGGTCGAAATTGTATGCATAAGGTCGATATAATGATCCTAAGGTCGTTATTATCATCCGAAGGTTGATGCAAGGACTTGGCCAATTTCACCACTTAAAAGTCTTTCTTTGACCTTCAGAGGGTAATACCGACCTTAGGCATACCGACCTTCAGACACCCATGCATGCATGGTTAAGTAGTTGAAAAGGCACAATTGATTCCCTGAAGAGCGGTGGCAGTCGAATGGTCAAGTTCCTTCCTTATTTTCCTTGTTGTAGCCCATCCCTCAAACAAATCAAAACTCAGCACTGCCAACTCCACCGTCATCTTCCTTTCTTTTGGTCTGAGAATCCTAGCCATGTATACTTCCTTGAAGGTCTCATGCCATTAGTCTAGCTCACCCCTGCATCAAAGAGTCCGGGCTTTCTCCCTTCTAGACTAGAGAAGGAGATTCAGGCCAAACCGATTGCCAGAGCCGGAGAACAAGTTTAGTTCCTATCTTCTTCAATTCCACAGTCACCGTCACCATGTCTGACAATGCATAGGTAAGCCTTTTTTTTTTCTTTTTCCCCACATTTAATTTCTTTGTTTTTTCCCCTTCAATCTTCATTTAATTTCTTTGCTTTTGAAGTGATAGTGTTAATTAGAAATTATGAGATTGTTGCAGTGTGCATTGAACTGAGTTTTTTTTTTGGTTGAACACGAACAGTTTGCTTGTGTTTTTTTTGTATTTTTTTTGGTTTTTTTTTATGGATGTTCTTATGATTTATGAAATGTTGAGACTTTGAATGCAAAACGACGTTGAGACTTTTTGGTTTGGGGAATTGGAATTTTTGGGTTGAATTGGTGGAAGGTTGGGATGACCCCACTGAAGGTCGTTATTATGGTCTGAAGGTCGAGTTTATCATTCAAATGTCAAAGGAAGACTTGCAAAGTTGAAAGTTGTCCAAGTCTTTCTTCGACCTTTAGATGCTAAAACAGACCTTCAACCCATAATAACGACTCTCAGTGGAATTATCTCTACCTTTGGTGAAATTTTTTTATTATTATATTTTTAAGTTTGCCAAGTCTTTATTCGACCTTCGATTGTTAATTCCAACCTTCGATTGATAAACCTGACCTTCAGTATAACCTCCCGACCTTTCACATGATCCTCCCAACCTTCAGTGATAAATATTATTATTTTTATACTTTAGATAATATTATATTATTATAATAATTAAAATTAAATAAAAGTTTTTACTTTTTGCAAGTGATGACATTATTGATTACTTGACAATGTACTATCACATCGACCAGCAGAGTAGGTAGTACTGCTACTCATACTGTTAACTGAGGTACTATCACTACTGCCCCGCTTCATTTTTTTTCTTTTTCTTTCTTTTGTCACCTCATTGCTTTGGTACTAGTAGTCTATTACTACTAAATTAATTTAATTTGTTGTGAATATAGTGTTAATTTGAGAATAAATTATATCATCTTTTATTAGTAGTAAAAACTGGTAAACATGATTCCTCATCTGAATCATTTCCCAATCTTTCAAATTCCGAATCTGTAATTTTGATGGTAAAAGCAATATCCTGGTCGTGATGGCTTTGCTCTAAGAACACTAATTCAACGTCAGATTCTGAATGATCCACCATCAATTGTGAAATGAGCTTTAAAGCCTTGGCCTTCTTGTTTGGGTAGTTTCTTGCAAAATGGTCGTTCTTCTTACAGATGAAACACCAATGGTGGATCATCCAGAAACTGATGTTGAATCAGTGTTCTCAGAGCAAAGCCTTCCCGGCCAGGATACTTCTTTTGCCATCGAAATTACAGATTCTGAATTTGGAAAATTGGGAAATGATTCCGATGAGGAATCATGTTTACCTGTTTTTACTGTTAATATTGTTAATAATATTTCAGATATATTTCAATCTATAAAATAAATATAATAACAAAGATTGTTTTTTAATTAGCTTTGTGCCTTCCGGGAGCATACTTAGGGTACATGCTAAGCATTCATAGGACACTACAGTAAAGGACACAAAGAGTGTATTTCAAGACTCGACTGTCACAGGTCAATGTTTCCAACTGCATCAAAGTCTTGAGGGAGGTGTTGTATAACTCATCGGTATTAGAATCGGATGTGCCAGATGGGATTATCTTCCGGCCTGTCTGAACCATTGTCAAAATCTCATCAGTAGGCGATTTTGGTATGCACGATGTGTGACCTTGATCTAAGATCAGAATGTCAGGCATCTTCTTTAGATGTGTGGCATTCTGATCTTAGATGAGGTTCACATACGCGCAACCAGAACATCCTACTAATGAGACTTTGACAAAGGTTCAGACAGGTAGGAAGAAAATCCCATCTAGCATATCCGATTCTGATACCGATGAGTTATACAATATTTATGCCTCGTAAATCCAAATTTGCCGAGAACACCTCTCTCAAGACTGGAACATTTGATGCTAAAAGGAAAAGCAGTCTTGCAAAACAAATAATGGCTTCCTTGACAAGATTGATTAGTAAGAATACCGATGATGCAGTAGAGGAATTCAGAGCACTGATGGATCCATTTGTCTATGTGCACAAATTAAGCATGGATCCATGACAGTCTTCATGGTTTTACAGAAACACTTATTGTGTTACATTCCACACTCAAAATAAAGAATTCTCTAATCAAAAAAATATCCTAGAGGTCGACCACTTGTGTCTCGAAAAAAGCACGTTTTACTATTTGAATTATTTTTTATCAACTATTTCCTTTGTTTCTTTACTGTAGAGATATGGATCACGTCCAACATATCTTTCAGCTTCGACACGATCCGAGAAGGGAGGTCATTTTGGAGGGTGCCCGACCTGACGAGATGTGATTCTTCATTCAACGTTGGTTACCAAGATTTTCTTTCCCACGTTCAACATTTATACCACCAAATTCTTTTATTTTTTTCGTTCGGAGCATGTAAGAAAGATATTACCTTTAATCTTTGTTGTTAGGTAGTGATGTTATTTATATTGAAAATTCCAAATACACCAAAGTTTAAATGGGTATTCCATTTTGAACAGCATTTAAATCATGTAAATGAAAATGAAATAATATTATTACTTGTTTTATATTATATTGTGTAATTAAAAATAATATGAAAAAACTACAAGTGAGGATTAAATAATATGAAAAAAAAGTGAAGGTTTGACTTTGACAGTGACATGCTTAGAATCAGGTTTGACAGTGACAGTGACAGTGACATGCCTCAGATGCAAAATAGCTACATAAACAACTGGGGAGATGAGATCTGAGTTTGGAAATGGAAAAAATAATTTTTGGCAGTTTGCCGTGGTGGAAGGTCGAAATTGTATTCAGGGTATTATCATCCAAAGGTTGATCTAATGGTTTGGCCAATTTCTCCTCTTAATAGTCTTTCTCCGACCTTCAGAGGATAATAATGACCTTAGGCATGCAATTTCGAAGGTCGGTATTATCAGTCGAAGGTTGATGTAATGACTTGGCCAGTTGAAAAGACACCCATGCATGCAGCGGTGGCAATCGAACAGTCAAGTTCCTTCCTTATTTTCGGAGTTGTTGCCCATCCCTCAAACAAACGAAAACTCAGCACTTCCAACTCCACCATGTATACTTCTTTGGGTGTTATCTTCTTCCTTTTCTTTGGGTCATCTTCCTTTTCTTCGGGTCAAGTTTCTTTGGGTATTATCTTCTTTAACTCCACCGTCACCGTCATCCTGTCCGACAGACTACAGGTAAGATTTCTTTCTTTCTTTTTTTCACTTTTAATTTCTTTGTTTTTTCCAATTCAAATGGATGTCATAATTTCTTTGTCTTTGAAGTGATAGTTTTAATTAGAAATTTATGAGATGAAGATGGTGGTGTGCATTTTTTTTTTTTTTTTTTAGTTGAACGCCAACAGTTTGCTTTTTTTTTTTGTATTTTTTTGTGGTTTTTTTTTACGGCTTTTCTTATGATTTATGAAATGTTGAGAATTCGTATGCAAAATGATGTTGTGACTTTTGGTTTCGGGAATTAGAATTTCTGGGTTGAATTGATGGAAGTCTGGGTGATCTCACTGAAGGTCGTTATTAAGGTCTAAAGGTCGGGTTTATCATTAGAATGTCGAAGGAAGACTCTCAAAGTTCGAAAGTTGGCCAAGTCTTTCTTCGACCTTCAGATGCTAAAATCGACCTTCAGGCCATAATACTGACCCTCAGTATGATTATCTCGACCTTCAATGGGATCATTTCGACCTTCCACCAATTCAACACAGAAGAACAGACGAGTTTAACTACATGAATTTTTTTTATCAGTTTCCTTTGTTTCTTTAGTGTAGAGGCCTGCTTCGACACCATTAGAGACAGGAGGTCATTCTGGATTGTGCCTGACCTAATGAGATGTGGTTGAACTTGAAACCATATTGATAAAGCGAGAGGAGGAACTAAAGAAAGAGTATAGCTCCAAGGAGGCATCGTAAATGTGGAAATGAAAGAAGATTTGATGAGGCAAGAAAAAGAAAACTCAGATCTAGAGATGGAAAG
>JAOXNR010053678.1:0-13775 GCA_028571225.1 Parsonsia alboflavescens | reverse complement strand
TGCCATTCACGACGATCGCCAGTATGACTCCACCTCTCCTCGATCACCTCATCGTCGTCGACATAACATTCCCGATATGTTTTCTTCGAACTTGAACCTTGATTTTGTGTCAAATATACTAGAATGTCTAAGCTTTGGTAGTTGGCAAAATGCGAAGCTTTGGTATTGACATTGTGTATTTTGTTTCCTGAAAGCATGATTCTGATTTAAAATCTTGAAATGCACCAAAAGCATGTGTTGTTTAACTTCAATTTTGTAGTTAGTTGAAAGCATGGACTAAGTGTATTGGATTGTGCATGTGTTTATGAGTTTGAATACTTGGTTGAATGGAAATTGTGTGTCTCAAAATGTTTACTGTGTGTCTCGAAATGTATACTGTTTGTATCAAATTGAAATGGGCCACGAAATTCTTGGTTAAGGAATTAGAAACTATAGGTTTCAAAATGGATTGGGAGTGTCTCGAAATGATTTCTGTGTGTCTCGAAATGTAATAGGTCTTGAAATTCTAGGTTAAGGAATTAGAAACTATAGGTCTCGAAATGGGTTGAGAGTGTCTCGAAATTTAATGGGTCTCGAAATTCTGGGTTAAGGAATTGGAAACTAGAGGTCTCGAAATGGGTTGGGAGTATCTCAAAAGGATTTCTGTGTCTCGAAATGTAATGGGTCTCGAAATTTTGGGTTAAGGAATTAGAAACTGTAGGTCTCAAAATTGGTTGGGAGTGTCTCGAAATTATTTTTGTGTGTCTCGAAATTTAATGGGTCTCAAAATTCTGGGTTAAGGAATTAGAAACTGTAGGTCTCGAAATTGGTTGGGAGTGTCTCAAAAGGATTTCTACGTGTCTCAAAATGTAATCGGTCTCGAAATTCTGGGTTAAGGAATTAGAAACTGTAGGTCTCGAAATGGATAGGGAGTGTCTCGAAAGGATTTCTATGTGTCTCGAAATGTAATGGGTCTCGAAATTCTGTGTTAAGGAATTAGAAACTGTAGGTCTTGAAATGGGTTGGAAGTGTCTCGAAAGGATTTCTGTATGTCTCGAAATACTCGGTTAAGGAATTAGAAACCATAAGCCTTTAAATGGGTTGGGAGTGTCTCGAAATGTTTTTTGTGTGTCTTGAAATGTAATGGCTGTGTCTCGAAATTTTGGGTTTACTAATTAGAAACTGTAAATCTCGAAATAATTTGTTTTTGTTTGGAAATGTTTTCTGTGTATCTCCATAATTACTTTTTCTTGAAATAATATTGGTTGGGACTCGAAATACTATTGGATGAATCTCGAAATATTAGGTTGTATTTCGAAATAGTTTCTTTCGTATTCTTGAAATAGTTATAGTCTATATCGCGAAATAATAATATATATTAATTAATAATATTATTATTATTAATTAATTCGAAAGTGATAATTAATATTTTCAAAGTTATAATTTAGAGTTAATGTATTTTTATAAATAAATGACATTGTACTAATAAATACACTATAATTAATTATCTTTAAAATCCTTTTATTCCGTTGTAACTTAATTTATTTAGATTAAGCAATACCCATTTGGGTAAAGATTTAAAAATTTTTTTAAATAATAAATAAGAGATAGGTGTTCTTCTAAAAATTAGACTTTAAATTTTAAATAAGATGTAGATGCGAATAACTTTTTTTTCCGTCTTTCTGAATACAATTTTTCTAATTAGTATTATGCCGATAAGATCCCGTTATGCCTGCCAGGAACACACTTAGCGTACATGCTAAGTATTCTACCATTAGATATACTGTCAACCTGATACAGCTCCATGGGGCACTAGAGCGTTTTAGGACACAAAGAGTATATTTCGAGACCTAATTGTCAATTCCGAGACATAATGGTCCATTTTGAGATACAAGTGGTCGACCTCTAGGATGTTTTTGTGATCAGAGAATTCTTTATTTTGAGCTACCAGATAAGGTGATTGGACAAGAGAGATACAAGATATACCTTTTCAAATATTTTATCGGGGATATTTGGAAGAAGCGTCTTCTGCAAATTTGTGGGATTTAACATAATAAGTGTGTCTCTCAAACTAGGAAGACTATCGTGGAGTATGTTTCCTTTGTGCACGTGCACAAATGAATCCATCAGTGCTTTGAGTTCCTCCACTCCATCATCAACATTCTTACCAATCAAGGTTGTCAAAGAAGGCCATCTTTATTTTGCAAGACCGCTTTTCTTTTTAGCACCAAACGTGCAAGCTTCTAGAGTGATGCTCTCAACTAATTTTGGATTTAATAAGCAGGAAGTATTGCATAGCTCATCAAAGTTGTTCTGGAAAAGAGTGCCAGATAAGATTATATATTGGCTTGTCTCAACTTTTGTCAAAGACTTCCACAATAGGTTGTTCTGGTTGTGCGGTGTGTGAAACTCATTAAATATCAAAATGCCAAGTATCTTATGGAGAATTTTTCTGAACTTCTCTACCTGGTGGCCCTTCCTCCTTTCACTAGCAAGCCTCTCAAGGGAAGTTTCCATCCTATGATAGTAGCTTGGCTATTGCTTTCCTCCTAACATTCATGAAAGTGCTTGCAACTTATCAATATAGCTTCAACCAACTTAAATTCATTTTGCTAAAATGAGGAAAATAGTAACCTTATTAGCTCAGGTATTGTCGAATGTTCATTGATTTCATTAACTTTTTCCCCAAAATCTATAGAACTCATTTTAAAAATGAATAGTAATGAGATTACTTTTGATTTCAAAAATGAGTTCTATGGATTATGGGTTAGAAGTTACTAAAATCAATGACCATTCGACAATACCGGACCTGATAAGGTCACTATTTTCCTCATTTCAACAAAAAGATTTTAAGTTGGTTGAAACTATGTTGATAAGTTGGAAGCGCTTTTATAAATGTTAGGAGGAAACAATAGTAAAGCTATAATCACAGGATGGAAACTTCCCTTGAGAGGCTTGCTGATGAAAGGAGGAATGGGCAACAGGTAGAAAAGTTCATAAAAATTCTCCTTGAGATGCTTGGCGTTTTGATGCTGGATGAGGGTCACACACCGTGCAACCAGAACAACCTATTGTGGAAGGCTTTGACAAAAATTGAGACAAGCAGACGGATAATCCTATCTGGCACTCCTTTCCTGAACAACTTTGATGAGCTACGCAATACTTCCTGCTTGGTAAATCCAAAATTTGCTAAGTGCATCTCTCTCGAGACTTGCACATCTGGTGCTAAAGGAAAAGGCAGTCTTGCAAAATAAAGATGGACTTTTTTGACCACCTTGATTGGTAAGAATGCCAATGATGGAGTAGAGGAACTCAAAGCACTGATGGATCAATTTGTGCATGTGCACAATTAAACATACTCCATGACAGTCTTCCTGGTTTGCGAGACACACTTATTGTGTTAAATCCCACAAATTTGTAAAAGAATGTTCTTCCAAATATCCACGATAATATACTAGAAAAGGTACATCTTGTATCTCTCCTGTCCATTCATTCTTATCTGGTTACTCAAAATACAAAAGTCTTTGATCACAAAAACATCCAAGAGGTCGACCACTTGGGTCTTGAAAAAAGTGAGTTTAACTGTACGATAATTTTTTAATCAACTATTTCCTTTGTTCCATCCCATCATACCTTTCAGCTCCGACATGATCCTGTTGTGCCTGCCAGGAACACTCATGCTAAGTATTCGATAGTTAGATATACTGTAGGCCTGCTACGTCTCCATAGGGCACTAGAGTGTTTTTGGACGGACCCCTTCGGATACATGGTGGATCTTCCCCATTACCAGGGATTGTACTACGCCCGGGCTGCCTTGCATATCTTGAGAAAGGAGCTCATTTTGGAGGGTGCCTGGCCCGACGAGATGTGGTTCTTCATTGGAGGCCAGTTACACCGACTGGGCCTCTAGGAGCCCTTTCTCCTCATTCGTTTACGTTATGGGATAGTAGACTGCGTGTTATTGAGAGGCCACCGACGGTGGATTTTGCCATGATTCGATCGATTGGGATCAATCCAATTACTTCGGATGTGGTCTTAGTGAGATGGCAGGCCATGGTAGTGGGACAGCTGTTAATTGACAATGCCCTCAAACTGGCAAACGGCATCATCATAGGTCATTGGACACTCACCCGAGAGCCGCTTGTAGTCATATCCTTTTATGTATAGAGGATGTTAGACGATTTGGAGGCTGTAGAGTAGTTCCCATGGGGAACGATTGGGTGGAGCATGATGGTGCACTCCTATCAACAGACCATCTTGGAGGACGCCCCAAAAGAGATACTTGCACAGTAACTGTTGGCTATTGTTGGTAAGTTTTCATATTATTATTTAGATTTGTATATCAATGGTATTTTTCAAACTCTTTAAATACTGAATTGAAATTTATTTAATCTTATCTTTAATTAGTGTTGGGAGTACAATCACTTTCCATCCCTGCGTCCTCAACTTTGTAAGGAAGCCCAGGATGCGGGTACACGTGGCACTTCCCACGTAGATCCTCTATGCCCGAGGTGCCTCACCCTTTGACGTCCCGGGCTTGGTTCCTCAGTCCGCTAGACCCAGCTACTTGATGAGGTAAGTGAATACTTTATCAATGTTCACTTTCATTTTTAAATTTGTTAATATCACTAAATTAAATTGCCAATTACAGGCGCATGCTAGCTCCCCGTACATTGAGGCTAATTAGGCAGAGCGGCAACAGTCATTTTGGGCCAATTTCGGCCATATCTCCCATATTGCAGTGACATGTTAGGGTAATTATCTATCTAGCTTGTTCTAGAAGGCCTGCGGATAGGGATTCCCGGTTCCGTAGATCGATCAGGATAGACTAATCACTATTTCCAAAATTTAAGTTAATTTTGTATAATGCTAAATATGAAGTTCATAATTACTTTACTTTTATTTTATTTTAGATCCCACGTCCAGATTTATATTCGGTTGAGGAGAATATTGATTGAGATCGTTCAATCCGTCTGACGAGGTCCGATATGATTCAGCGGATGGTATGTATCTAATGGGATTTTAAGTTATTGCAGTAGATTAGTCTAGGCTATTGAACGTGATAGTAATTATTTTGCTAGTTTTCTTGGCTTGTGATTAGGTTATGAGTTCGTGTATCGTTGCCGCACGGTTGAGCCTTCCCCAGCTGAGGACCAAACGAGCAGATATCCATCTCCCAGCCCGACTTGATAGGAAAGGAGTCAATGTCAGCTATGTACCTTTTCCTATTTAAATAAACTCCCCGAATCTCATAATATATAATCTAACTAGGTTTTATAATTATAGTCTCCTACGATGGTTGACCTACCCATGGCCAAGGTTGAGGTTCTTTTGCGTCAGTATGAGGACCGGGCCATTTAGAGGGATGACCTGGTCCTCCAGCGGCCCATGCACATTGAGGCAAAGTAGGATGTGGTCCTTGACATGCATATCAAGCATCGCCTCCATATGTTGGAGAGGGATGACAGTCATGGAGATGCTCTGCCACTACATGATTCCCCTTCCAAGGAGCTAGATATGCCCATGCCCGAGGGAGTTATGCACTTGATCGACGTCTTAGTCTGGCCGATGGCCACCCCACATCCGGTGTCTCCCATAGTCCCCGACAACACAACCTAGGTAAATTTTGTGTCATAAATCCGTATTCATTTTGGTTACTGCTTTTCATCCCAATTTCAATTTTAAAATGGTTACCTTTTTTTTCAAATAATAGATCGGTGCACCTGTCAGTCGGGGAGATGTTCCAGTGGTTCCATCGGCTACGGCCTCGGCATCTAATATAGTCCCCGATGACACCACCCAGGTAAATTTTTGGTCCTAAATTCTTAAATTTTAGTCTCTGTTACACGTTCATTTTATTATTATAGAATTTTATAGTAATTTTCGTATGAGTAATTCTTTTACAGTACTATTCATTATTTTTAATGATTGTACATTTTATTAGGAGATTGGTCATACTCGTCGGGACAAGGCCCCAACTGTAGGTGTATGATCACCTTTCACTGAACCGGCTCATCACATCGAATCGCCGAGGACAAAGGAGCCGAGGACGAAAGGGCCAAGGATGACTCGAGTGTTGGAGGTGCGGAGGGAGATTCCTCCTATTGTGGAGATGCGAGAGGTCCAGGGGGGGATTCCTGCTCCCATGGTGGAACCCTACACCCTCGACCGGACATAGTTTGATGCCTTTTGCGGCACTAGAGGTTCAGTGAGGTAATTCACTTTCTTTTTATGATTAATTTGCATTTTTATACCTTTCCCGTTCTATAGCCTAACTAAATTTTTATGATAGGCGCTTGACCAGGGTGGGGGAGGGCTGTCATTTGTCTGGGATGATGATGTGATTCCTTGAAGGTTGAAGTTCTTCACACAAACAAGAAATCAATCAAAGTTTTAAGGAAAGGACTCATCAAAGATTTGCGTGGGAGATTAGGAAGACTTTTGTAGAATAATCCACAACAACCAACCTCTTAATTTGTAACGATTATTCAATACCTCACTCAAAGTAATTGAATGCCCAAAGCGTTGTGACTAAGAACTTTAAAGAGGAAATTTTAAGAACACTTCATAAAGATCAAGTTTGATCTTGTGTTTGGAAAGTTTCCAAAAGGAAAATCTGTTTGTATATGATACAATGTTATCTAAGACAAAGAATGATGAGAGTATTTATAGTACTTAAACCCTAAACTATCCTAAGAAGTCATGCTAGGTGAAACAAGCTACAAAATACAAGAAAGAAATGCTGGGAAATGAATGGAAAACGCTCCTTTTTTTTTTGGCTAGAATGGTCCTTCGACTGATTCCAATGAGTGCACAAGTTGAAGGACTGGTACTTCTCTGCTTCAGCAAACCAGCTGCACCAGTGCTTGTTCTCCCACCTGTGGCCGCACTAGTTAATTTATTGGAATTCACCCAGCTTCAAGAAAACAAGTACTTGTCTTCAATTGGCAGGTCTTCATTTCTTTAAGCAGGCTAGAGAAGATTTAAGCAAGCTGGTCAATTAATTTGCAGCCTCTGTGGGTTGGTGATTGTCTTGGAATTGGAACCAAGCTAGCAGCTGAAACAGGCTGCTCAATTTGCTGCTCAAGTTACTGCTCATTCAGTGGAGAATCCTTCGGGCAAGCAGCTCAAATGATGTTCAGTCGGTGATGCATTTCATGGCTTCAAATAATCCGCGCAATTAATTGAAACAAGCTGCTCAATTAAATTAAGTTGTTATCAAATTGTCTACCAAACAAGTAGCAGAAACAAGCTTGTTATCTTCCTCCATTTCAGTCCATAATTGGTGACCAAACAGGTTGCTTACTCACTGCCTATCTGTTTAAATATCAGCTTGCCAAAGCTGGAAAATTCAGCTTGAATTTCATCTTATTCAAGCTAGTTCTTTGAGCATTCTTCCACTTCTTTGGTGCTTGACTTATGTGTTTTCAAGCCCCTTTCACTCATATCTTCTAGCCTAAACTTGAAGTACAAATCCTTGTACTTAAGCCTCCATTCTTCAAGCTTAGTTTCTTCAATGTAGGCATCATCAACATGCTATCCTTCTTTGATTTGCTTCAATGCCATCCTTGCCTTCTTAATCCTTGAATCCACATTCTAGTATGTGAAATACAAGTCTTTTTACATAGCCTCATTGAGTAGCAACTTTGGATATCCATCATTCCCCCTCACCTCAAAAGGATTCGTCCTTGAATCTTTAAGTTCGTCCTTGAACCTTCAAGTCCTACATAGAAAAGAGAATGATCACTAACATGGTTTGAAGAATCAAAACAATACTTAACAAGTAACTTCAAGTCATCCTTGGTGGAGGTTAGGAGTTGATAATGTCTTACCATACCCTTCCTTGAAGGTGGTGGTTTCCCTTTGATAGATATGTATTAATTCTCACCTTCAAGAAACTCATTAGATGAAACATCATAGATAAGGAATACTAGCCATTTAGAACCACCAGGAAACCAATTTGTATCATTCGAAGCATATGACAATAAGGCATTAAATCCCATTGGACTATGACCCCATAAAGAATAATATGAAAGAACTTCAATCATTGAATTCATGCACAATAAGCTCAAGAAATAACCCCTTAACATTTCACACACATGTCCTCCATCGAAAGCATCAAACATATGTATAATAAAAGAAATAAGAAAGTGTTCGATACATATGCTAGAACCCATCACATTGCCAATATGGACATCATTATGCTCTCTTGAAAATAGGGAATTTTTCAAAGACATCCAAAATCTCACTATATCTTTATTCTTGGCACGAAACTCAAACAGCAATGTCATGTAGTTACACTAATCATGCCAAATAAAGATTAAACTTATAGTCATCAAATTGTTTTCATCAACATTAACCCTTTCAACATCACTAAAGATCAAATTCTCATCATGACATTGACATATTCTTTCACAAGAATTCAACAAATATTCACCAATGAGTATAGGCTTCCTTTTCATATGTAGTCTTAACACATGCTTTCTAAACAAGATATCTAAGATTCTAGGACTATTATATCTCACAAATTCAACTTCATGATTTGGGTTTTTAGCCTATTTGGTCCCACAAGTTTGGACAAAAAAATAATTCGTTCCCTTTAATTTTTTTTTTCAACAATAACGGTCTCTCATATTTTTATGGATAGTCGAAATGGTCCAAATCACCAATTTTTGGCCACCCACATGGTGGAGCCTATCACCTGCACTACACGCACTTGCACTGCACATGAGGGGTAATTTCGTTATTTCAAAGAAGATTGTAGGCACCCTACTTTTCCAGTCTATAAATAGTTGATAGATAAAAAACGTCAATCTTCCTTTAACAAAAAACAAACAAAGAACACTTATGTCTGATATTTTGTATTACAGAAGAATGATATTTTTGGTCCATCAACTATTTATAAAATGCTATTTTCATCAATAAACTTTCATTTTGTTGATTTTTTTATTCTTCAACAAAAATTTTTTTGTGCTATTGGTCTTTTTGATCGAAAATTCAGTTGTATAAGTTTTTTTCCTCCCATCGAAGAAGGATATTTCTATCAAAGTATAATATAACTCACTTTATCCACTTGTAGCCTAATCATTTACCCACTTATAATCCACCTATTTTTTACCTACCCGAGATAAAAATACTCTTAGAGTTCAATTCTAATAACTCACCAGTCGAATGAAAAATGAGTAAAGATAATTTGATTTATAAGTGCGTAAAGATTATTATATTGTGGGTTGATAAAAATATTCCTCTCTAGTGAGTGATAAAACTCAATTTCTGGTAAAGGACCAATGGCATAAAAAATAAATAAATAAATAAATTGAAGTATTAAAAACTCATAAATAAAAGTTTATGAATGAAAATAGCAATTTATACATAGTTGATGGACAAAAATACCATCCTTCCCTTTTATTATTCAAAATTAATTTTTTTTCTCCAAAAAATTTGAAAAAATTAATTTTGAAATATGCATTACATTTTAGAAGATATAGCAAAAAAATATTTTTATTCAATAAATATTTAATTAAATTATGATATTAATTCATGCAATTTTAAAATCTATTTTATTTAGTTAAGGAATAGTGATATAATTAAATCATGATATATTATTGTTATTTTAAAAATAATTTATATATTATAGTGACTAACTTTGAATAGCCTCTTTAGCAACATTCTAGTGGGTGAAGTGGTGAATTCGCAGACCATAGGTCTTGAGTTTGAATCTCACCAACACCCTCTTGGTAAGTGAGAACTGGTCCGGACACTGTTAAAAAAACAACAACAACAACAAACTTTGAATAATCAATGAAAATAAAAACTTAATATTTATATAAACAATCAGTTAATAATATGAAAAGTATTTTTTTCAGAAAAAAATTAATCTTTTTTTTTTAACTATTGATGTCTGGGCCAGACTCTCACAAACACCTTGACTGTTTCGCTAGAACTTGCAATCTTTAAATTATCTTTTGGTAAGTAATGAAATTAAAAACATATATTTATTTTAAAGAATAATAACCCAACATGTCACCTGCCCTCCTTTAATTTTTTTTTTTTAAAATTCCAAACAAATGTATAAAAATTTTTGCATTATTTTATTTTATTTTTTAGAATAATATCCGATTTAATACCCAAGGTCAACAAGTGAGTCGAGCCTCAAGCTCAATTGAAGCAAGTCAAATTCAAACTTTTACTGAGTCGAACTCAAACTGTTTGTGAATCGTCTGATCTCATTTATATCCCCAATTGGACATAACTAATGAACATCCAGATGCATAGATTTTTTGGGGAAATGAACATTGATAGTCTAAGAGGTCATAAGCAACGATCTCTTCAGTTAAGCTCTTAAAGGAAATTCTCTCTCTCCCGACAATGGTTAATAACCAATTGGGGGAACTGCCTCAAATGTGCTCAAATCTCATGCCCTGGTCCACCATGGTTGACAACAGTTTATCTCTGATCTGGATGTGTGAGTGAACAAGATTCATTATCTCGGTATCTGGATGTGTGAGTGAACAAGATTCATTATCTCGGTATGCTGCTAGCTTAATCAATGAAAAAGAGAAGTTCGTTTACTCTTATGAGGCTGAATGAAAGAACTAATATTATGAGTATTGGGTGCCTCCACATGGAGTTGTTGCTCTTCTTTGGAATATGCAGCATAAAGTTTTAAAGTAAGTTGTGTTTTCAGTCCTGCTGGAAGATAGATTTCTATTGTTTTGAATAAAATAGGAGGATAGATTCATAGTACTTACTAATCTAAGAAATACCTCCATAAGCCTATTAGGAGTCCTTTGACAAAGAAGGTGACTATGATAACAAAGACAGGAAGATTTTCTGAGCTTGTGGCAACTTAAGGATGATGATCTGGAATTGATTAGACTTGTTGAAACAAAGATATCAATGAGGTTTGTTCAGAAAGAGCGGGGTGTGGTACCTTCCTTTTTTGGGGGATATGTAGAGATATTAATCTTACGTGAAAATTCATTTTCTATTGATCAGATTCCATAAATGAAATACTTTTGAGTTGTGATCAATAAAAGCTAACATGGTAAATGTGCAGGAATAAAACTAAAAGATAAATTGACATTCCATAGAAACATTTTGACGCATGACAACGGAAATGCTGGATCACTGTTTTGTTGTACTAAAAGAACATTCCAACAGATAAGCATGGTGGAAAAATGGTTGAAAGAAATAGAAAAACTAATATTAATGGTGTGAATAGCTCCTAGTTGCGCAAAAATGCAGATAATGAGTTTTAAAGTAAAGTTTTGAATGAAATACTAGAACAAACCCCACTACCCAAAGAATGTTTAGTCGCATTCATTCATGTCCTAGTGATTTCTGAACTTTAAAATGGATGGAATGTAAAAAAAATTTAGTGTTTGTTGAAGCACTCCTTTTGGACTAAAGAATTTGAATTATTCCTGGCTTCAATTGGCATGGTTTGAAATTTGGTGATCACCTCTCAGTGAGAGGTAAACTAGTTCGGGACGAATAGGATAAAGATAGTGATGACGATGATGATACCATTTTTTATTATAATCCTATTATTCGTTATGATAGGGTTTATTATTTTTTGACATTTCCTGCCATAAAGTGCTCTCTTTTAGCTCTTGGTTTGGCTCTAATTAAGTGGTCAAGTGCTCTGGAGAGTGTGCTCATCGGAGCATAACTTAACTATGGATATTTGGCTACCATGCCTCAGGCAAGCCCACATCTGTCAAACACAAAGTATAACCTTCAATCTATAGCTTTTGTGAACCATGACAATTTTTGGCTGTCCATTTTCGAAATTCTTATCTTTCATGTTCGCCTATCATCCGTGAATTACTAATTTTACTACACCATAAAGGAACTTTTCTAAGAATAAATATTCTGAGCTGACTGTTCATCATTTTCTAAACGGAGGAAAAAGCAGAAATTTTATATGAAATATGACTCGGTTAGTTTCAATGCTTATTCGGTGGGATTGGACCTGTGATAGCGTTGCAGGAGAGGTCAAGGGCTCAAAGATTGGTGCAGTTGGAAAGAAAAGGTGAGATATTGCCTTTAAGGGAGATTTTGGGAAGGGAGAGTTTATATGTTCTACCATTGTTGCAGGTGGCATCTTGAAGGTGAGAAGTGAAGCCTTGGCAGGGATTTGCAAAGGTGGTAGTCCAGTTTTGCAAGTTCTTCAATGACTCTTGCAAAGATTCACTTAAATGGTTTAAGCATCTCTCATTATCTGGATCTGGTTTAGTTGGAGGGAGAGGAGCCCAAGCCAGTAGGAGCGTCGATATTATGCTCCAAACACCCATCTATCTATCTATTTGGAGATGGATGGATGAAGGGGGCACTGCAGGGAAGAAATTTCATCGATAGTTGGTGCTCAACTTTTGAGGATAGACATAAGAGCTAACTGATTGAAGTAGTGATGCAGGGTTTATTATCTTTTTGCCCTTTGGTAGTTTGGGACGGCATCTATTTGTTTTCATGCCAGAATTCAGGTCTTTGAAGTTGTGGATGGTAGATCAAAATTTCAAATTTTGCTTCTACTCACAGGCTTTGGATGTGTGGCTTCATGTAGAGATGGGTCTAAGAAGCCTTCTATTTCGGGACAGATCAGACCGCCGGTTTGTGTAAAATATCTATTTCAGCAGCTGCGGCGACACCCTAGAAAGAGGAGGGAGAGGGGGTTTTTGGGAGAGAATCACTAAGACAGATCTGAGGACTATGTGTATGTGTGTGTGAGAGATAGATTTTGGATAAAATGTAATATATATATATATATATATATATATATTTATATAGGTCGGCCGCGGCGGCACCCTAGAAAGAGGAGGGAGAGAGGGTTTTGGGGAGAGAATCACTAAGACAGATCTGAGGTCTATGTGTATGTGTGTGAGAGAGATAGATTTTGGATAAAATGTAATATATATATATAAATATATATATATTTATTTATTTATTTATTTATTTATATGATGGATATTCTAGGACGCTACTCAATGAGGCTATGAATGAAGACTTGTATTTCATATACAAGTATAATATCTCAAGTAGAACGATGAAGATTGATGGATTTTGTCCGAAACAATTAAGAAAGGATCGACTTCAAAGCCATGCTCGGGGGGGAGTAAACTTGGAGATGAAAAGGAAGACTTGAAGCTATGGAATGCAAGTTCAATCCAAGACTTTGAGGAAAATACAACGATGCATTCCGGGAAAGAGTTTGGTTTGAGGATCAAGAGAGGACAACTAGAAGATGAAGCTATGTTCCCTGAAGTTAGCTTGTAGATGAAGGACCAATTGAAGCCGAGACAAAGCATGGAACCAAGGGACAAATGAAGAAGAAACAAAGCTGGAAAAGTAGAACATCCAAAGCCAGATCAGTTCCGTCCGGCTCGGATCAGTAGAGCAACCTTGGTGACCTTTCCAAAAGGCATCTGGCGTTGCATCTAGTCCTACTGCTGGTGTCGGACAGCTCTTTCTTCTACCCGACAGTACAGCCGAAACTCTGCGTTTTGGTCCGTTTTCAGCTTCTTTCTCTTGTAATTTTTACAACCTTTTCACCCAGCCTTTTGTTAAGTTTGTTAGGGCTTTTTAGGACTATATAAAAAGGCTCTTGTTTTCAGCCATTAGAACATTCAACTTTGAGAGAAAAACAATTAAGTTCTTGGAGCTTCTTCCAAACCAGATCATTTGATCTTATGAGAGTGTCTAGAACTTCTAGAGTAAGGTTCTTAGTCATTTCTCTCGGGCTCTCAATCACTTTGGGTGAGGTGTTGAGTTGTCTTAGCAAATCAAGAGGTTGG
>JAOXNR010053677.1:0-13782 GCA_028571225.1 Parsonsia alboflavescens | reverse complement strand
AAAATTCTAAAAAGTAAACTAAAACCCTAGAATACTTAATTTAAATATTAATATATGTATTATTTTAATTGATAATATAAAAGATGGAGTAGAAGATCGTAAAGTGTACAATGGTGCAAATGCAACATGATTCATGTACATTATTTTGAGTGGAGTGAGTCTTTCTTTTATTTTTCCTTCATATCTAGATATGCATTATTTTCCTTTTATCTTTTTTGCTTTCACTTTTAAGAGTTTTGCTTTATTTACTAACTAAAACATACATTGGGAGCGAAAAAAAAAAAAAATTTAAAATCTATACTTTGGAATCTAATTAAATATATAAAAGGGCTTTTAGTCCATTTGGTCCCATATGTTTGGACCAAATTATAAAATGATCCCACAAGTTTTTTTTCTAGTCATTATGGTCCTTTAACATATTATGAGCAGTCATTATGGTCCTTCAACATATTATGGACAACCATTTTGATTCCAACTATCATTTTTTCTAACAAAACACTCATGGGAACCGTTCATTTTATTGGTATAGTATAACTTTTCAGGGGCAAAATTCTCCATCATATCCTTGTTTCTCAAAATCCAACTAACCCAAGGATTGTGAATGAATTTTGGTTGTCCAATTAATTTATTTGGGTTTGTTAATCCAAATGCATCTTTTTTTTATTTTTTCTTTTTTAAATGGATAAGTTAGATTTTAAGCAGAAATGATGATATTAACAATTTTTTTCCTAAAATGTTATCTTGTGTCGATACATGATTAGTTACGACAAGTGTTTTGTTGGAAAATAGTAGTTGGGACCATAATCGCTACCCATAAAATGTGGAGGGATTATAATGGCTAAAAAGAAACTTGTGGCATCATATTATAGTTTATTCCAAACATGTGGGACCAAATAGGCTAAAAGCCCATAAATAAAATGTCAAAAGTTACATTTGTATTGAAACCCTAAAATAATAGGTTTAGAAAAGAAAAAAAAAAAGGAGAAGGAAGAAAAATGAGATTGTCACTAGAGTTTTTATAGATAATCAAGAAAATAATGAGATGTTCGTGGGACGGTACGAAAAGAATGGGTGTGGCACTATCTAACATGATGATTTGCTCCTGAAATGTCCATGATGTAGCCAGAATTCTACCGATAAGGGTTGGGTAGTACTCCGACTAGACCATAGTGTCAGCCGTCCAAAAAACCTTCAAGGATCAAAATCTCACCGGAGGGGATATCTCTCAATATCTTTCTCCAATGCGGAAGTCAGATATTGAGAGAGAGAATAGAAATTGCTATTAAACTCAGAAGAGAGAGAGAGAGAGAGAAAAGATACATGATAATATGATTGTAAACCCCTTTTATACATGATCAAACTGTCTATGTTCAATCCCATGTGGGATTAGTTATAGAGTCATTGTTGTATTGTTATTGGTAAATCCTTACAACTCCTTGTTCTATTAAATATTATATTAATGCCTTCAAACTAAACAGGATTTGTGTATTTATATATTATAAGCATTACCAAAACTAAATAAATAAATATACAAAAGAGATTTAGTGTGTTCATACACTATAAGCATCTCTACAAAATAAATAAATAAAATGCACTTTGTACATTTATACACTATAAGCATATCTAAAAAAATTTGAACAAAATGTAAAATATGAGTGTATTATTTGTATGCATACGGAGCAGAACAAGTGGGAGTGTGATGTGATGTGAAATGGTGTAATTTACTTTGTGGCTACATGGTTTGTGCAATTTCATGTTTTGCCTTGTGGTTATTGTGGGCTTTACTCTTATGTTGCGGTCTGGTGTGATTGTAACCTTTCAATTCATGTTTTGGTCTATGTTGTGGACTTTAAACTCATGATTCGGCATATGTTTCGACCATGTGTAAATGTGGCATTTAAACTCAAGAATCAGCCAATGTTTTGACTGTGTAAATGAGGTGTTTAAAACTCAAGAATCAGCCTATATTTCGGCCTTGTGCAAATGAGGTCTTTAAAACTCAGGAATCGGCCTATGTTTCATCCTTATGTAAATGAGGCCTTTAAACTCAGGAATCGGCTAATGTTTTGACCTTGTGTGAATGAGGCCTTTAAGCTCAAGAATCGATCAATGTTTCGGCCTTGTATAAATGAGAACTTTAAAACTTAAGATTCGACTAACTAAGATTCGAACAACTATAGATTCGGCCTATGTTGCGACCTTGTGTGAATATGGTCTTTAAACTTAGGATTCCGCGTGTGTTGAGTCGTGTGAATGTAGCCTTTAACTCAAGATTCGACTAACTTAGGGTTTAGCTTGCTTTGCAGCTTTGTGACTGTAACTTTTAAACTTAGGATTCGGCTAACTTAGGATTCAGCCAACCCAGGATTCCGTCAACTTTTGATGCGGCCCACATTGCGAAATTGTGTAAATGGGAACTTTTAAAACTCGAGGTGCAACCAACTTAGGATTTTCGACCAACTTTGAATTTGGCTTATGATGTGGCACTACATGCATTACATTGTTGGCCATATTTGGATTCTACCTATGTTTGATATTAAATTAACACAAGTCGGTGAGGAGTTTACTTGATTGAGTATGTTTAAGTATAGTTTGACCGTCCTAGAAAGCTGGCTAGAACATATCTTTGTAAAGTCTCTCATTTGCGGTGATGAGAAAACTATGTGTTGTTTTTTTCTCAAATTTGTGTGTTATTTCTCATATGTTTATGATTTTGACTATTTCTGTGCTTCATCGTGTAGGGATGAGTTTGATAAAGATGATGAATGAAAACCGTTCCACTCATAAGCATAAGGATGTTAATGTTTGTGATACTTAAACCCTTATAATAAGATGGAAACTGCTATACCAAAAGATGTTTCTTATGCTTTTGAAACTGGTCAACATGGTGTTTATTAGGTTATAGGAAAAACAAAAGATCCTGTCGAAGCTGCAGGTGAACCAGAAAATATAAAGAAAAGTCAAACTATGGCTGAGGTGGTTGATTTACCTATGAAGGATACCGACATCAGGATTTCAAGAAAGAAGTTGGTTGCACAATCCAGGGAGTCAAAGCTGAAACCTTCTCGTCGAAGACTTGTGGAAGCTTTGGATATGGAAAAACAAAAGATGGAAGAGATGCCTTTGGCTCTTGAAATGAAGGAAAATGTGGCCAAAGCAAAAACAACTAAGGATGTTGAGGAATAGGCCATGTATTTTCCTCATCAGGAGATAAAGGTTCCCGACCAGGTTGACTCAGTGGAAAAAAACTCACGATATCCATGGGAAGATGATTTTTCCCTTCAAGAAACGGGCAAGAGATTTCCATCACTAGGACCCAATTCTGAGTGGGAAGAAGGGACTGATGAAATGGATGGCTTCGACACATTCATTGAAGATTTTAAGGGCGATAGGGTGACATCTTTGAGGGTATCGGCGATGAAGTAACCGATACCATACATAATGCAGAAAATGTTGAAGTCACCCCGAATAGGGGGGGTGATGTTGGTCATGCAGAAGTAAATCAAGCATCTGCAACTGCAATAAAGGAGCACATGATCTCAGAAACAGGGGAGTTTTCTATAGAGAGGCATTAGGAAGCTTAACCTTCCCAATTCATCCGTAATTTTCTTTTAATGGATGTATAGGATGAAGTTGTAAAATTTGATCAAATCTATAATATCGGCCTCTTTAGACCTTTTCATTTGTCTTGTAATGAAACATCGAAACACTATTCTTGTTGGAAGTATCTGTTTAAATACTCTAAAAACTTTCATAAGTATTTACTTTGGACATGTATCATTATATAAGTATGTTTCGATGTGTTGCCTTAGAAAAGTTTAGACTTATCATTGGAAGAACCTTTTAAGGTACCATTGAATGAACATTTGTGTGTCAACTACAAACATTGCCAAGTATCAGTGACAAAACCTTTAAAAATTGTGTATCGGCTAATTTTGTACTGAATACATATCGACTAATTTTGTACTTAATATGTATCGGCTAATTTTGTACTGAATATATATCGACTAATTTTGTACTTAATATGTATCGACTAATTTTGTACCAAATATGTATCGATTAACTTTGTACTAAATATAAATTGGCTAACTTTATACAGGATATGAAGAACTTCGTTGATTGTAATATACCGAATAAAAAGATACTACAAAAAGGTAAAAAGAAAAGAAATACATGTCTTTTAGCCGATAACTTCCGTTTCCGTTATCTTTATCAACTATGTATGGTCCTTCCCAAGTGGGCTCAAGCTTTTTTGTAGAGTCTTGTCTACTACTTCATTCTTTTGAAGTACCAAATCACCTACCCGAATAAGTGTTGGTTTTACCTTCTTATATAACTATGCGGCTAACTATCTTTTGTATAATGTCTCTTTAACAGTTGTTTTATCTCTTGTGTGTTCCAAAAGATTAAGGTTCTCGACTAACTTTGAGAAGTTAGACTCAACATCAAAATATTCCAGCCGCATTGAAGGACTGTCAATTTCTACCTAAACTAATGCATTTGTGTCGAAACATAAGTTGAACGGTGATTCCTTCGTTCTAGAATTTGGTGTTGTCCGATATGACCATAGCACATTGGGTAATTCTTCTATCCATTTTGCTTTAGCCTGATCCAATCATTTCTTCAAACCTTGAACAATAATCAATTAGTTACCTCTGTGAGTCCATTCGTCTGTGGATAGCCGACAGAAGTAAACCAATGCTCAATGTGTAATTCCTAGCAAAAATCTTGAAACAAGTGTGCTTCGAATTAAGTCTCGTTGTCTATTATCAAAATTTTGGGTATGCTGAAACGTGTGATGACATCTTCATAGAAGAAATCTTTCACCTTTCTGGCTATGATTGATGCTAGTGGCTTAGCTTCTACCCATTTTGTGAAGTGATCCATTGCAACCGCCAGATATTTTCTACTTCCCGAAGCCTTTGGGAATGGACTGACCAAATCCATGCCCCATTGATGAAAAGGAATGGGATTGCTCAGATAATGTAGTTCATATATCAGTACGTGATGTAAATTATCATGTATTTGGCTCTTTCGACAAGACTTCACCAAATCTACTACATTGGCTTCCATACCTGACCAAAAATATCCAGCTCTCATTATTTTTCTCTAAGGCTACGGGAATCGATGTGTGCATCACAAATACCTTCATGAACCGTTTGAACGATGTAGTTTCCTTCATCCATTGAAACACATTTATGTAATAGCCATGAGAATGCTAGCCGATACAAGTGGTCTTCGATGAGGATGTAATGTGAATCCTTTGTCTTTATATTTTTTACTTCGACTGGATCTACATGCCATGTGCCAACCTATATATATTGTGTGAATGGTGTCATCCAACTATTGTCACCATTGATATTAAGAATATCTGCATTGTCGATGGATTTCTTATCCAAAGGTTCGATCCACGTACCATCTATGTGATTACCCACCACTAGCTTGGATAAAATACCAGCCATTGTATTATTTTTTCTCGGAATGTACTCTATCTTGATGTGTTTGAAAAATTTGAAAAGCCAATATGATGTGGCCATGTACTTTCTCATATTCTCTTCACTTGCATCATATTCTCCATTTATTTATGCTGCAACTACTTGATTGTCAATCCGAACCAACAAGTAGTCAATACGCAATGACTGAGCTACCCTTAATCCAACTGAAAAGGCTTCATATTCAGATTCGTTATTGCTGATTTGAAAATTATATTTCAATACAAATGAAAATTATCCAAAGGTTCGATCCACGTACCATCTATGTGATCAGCTATTGTATGTTTTTTCTCGGAATGTACTCTATCTTGATGTGTTTGAAACATTGGAAAAGCCGATATGATGCGGCCATGTACTTTCTCATATTCTCTTCACGTGCTTCATATTCTCCATTTATTTGTGCTGCGACTACTTGACTGTCAATCTGAACCAACAAGTAGTCAATATGCACTGACTCGGTTGCCCTTAATCCGACTGAAAAGGCTTCATATTTAGATTCGTTATTGCTGAGTTGAAAATTGTATTTTAATGCAAATGAAAATTTGATACCTTCAGTGGAGATCAAGACAAAGCCTGCCCCTCTGTTCTTTTTGGCTGCTGACCCATCTATATACAACTGCAACAATTTTTCGAAAGATCATATGTTATCAAAATGTTATCATCCGTTTGATCCATTGTGTATTCTACTAGGAAATCGGCTAATACTTCTGCTTTTACTGCTTTGTGTGGGCTGAATTGAGTGGTTTGTGTAATATGTTTTGAATAGGAACATTTGTCATAACTTTAATTGTGTGTGACTGGAAATATGGCTTCAATTTCCTTGCGACCATAATGAGGGATAGAACATGCTTTTCCCAAGAAAGAATATCAGGATTCGGCTCTCTCCAAAATATGGCTTGTGTAATGTATCAATTTGATATGTGGGGGACATTCGGAGCATAAGGCTGAGCAAACAGCCGAATCGGAGATGGCCATATATAAAAATAGAACTTCGCAAAATGTAGGGGCCGCTAATGTAGGCAGTGGAGCCAAATGTACTTTTAATTGTTCGAAAGCATACTGACATTCTTTATTCCAGATGAATGGCTTAGGTTTTTTGAGTACCTAGTAAAAAGGTATCACCTTTTCACCTAACCTGGTTAGAAATTTGTTGAGGGCAACAATTCGGCCTGTGAGCCCCTGTAATTCTTTCATTTTTTATGGTGGCTTCATATCCATTATTGCCTTGATCTTTGCGGGAATTGCCTCAATATTACTATTGGAAATCATAAATCTCAAAAATTTACCTGCTTCAATTCCAAAAGAACATTGTAGTGGATTCAACTTTAAAGCATGGTGCGCCATGGTTATAAATGCTTCCTCCAAATCAACTAATATATAGGTTAGTTTTTGTTTGACTTCACTAAAATATCATCAATATAAGCTTCTATGTTTCAACCTATCTGAACAACAAACGTGCGATTGATCATGTCTTGGAAGTCTGCTTTAGCATGCTTCAAACCAACAGACATTCTCATTTAACAATATAGACCAATTAGTGTACGAAAAGAAGTTTTGTCCTCATTTTCTTTTTCCATCTGAATCTAATTATATCCCTTGTGTGCATTGAGGAAACAAAGAAGGGAGTATCTAGTTGTGGCATCCACCATTTTATCAATTCGTAGTAATGGAAATAGCTTCTTTGGTATAGCTTTATTCGAACTAGTGAAATCAATACAGACTTTCCATGTACCATTCGGCTTTGGCTCAATCACTAGGTTGGACAACCAAGTGGGGAAGTTGACTCTCCCAATTATCCCTACTTTTAGTAACTCTTGTACTTCTTTTTGTAAATCTTCTTTCTTCTCCTGTGGCACATATCTTTACCCCTGTATTAGTGATTTAACCTAGGGGTCTATGACCAATTTATGCTCGACAAAATCACGTGGGATAGAACCCATATTATTGTTCCCCTATGCTAAAATTGTCTTGTATATTGTCAATAACTTTACCAACTCCTCCTTTAGATGAAAAGGAAAGTGTCAGCCAACTTGAACCTTCCTCTTTGAATTTTGTACGTCTATTTAGAACTCCTTCAATTCAGTAACCGACTCTATTCTATCTTCTATAGCAGATACCTCTGTATCGTCTATAGGTGTAGGAACTTGAGATATTGCCATCATATAACAAATATGAGCAACTTGTCCATCTCCCTTTATGTAAAACAGTTTATCATCAACAGGCATACTGATTGAGTTGTCCGTAGTATCGACCTTTGCCTTCATCATGTTCAATCCAGGCCTTCCCCAAATAATGTTGTATGTTGATGGGAAATCCACAACGATGAATGTAGTGTCTTTGGTTGACACTCGGCCTATGGGGCCCCAATAAACTGGTAAATTTATTGTACCCAAAGCATATGTCGTTGCCCTTGAGAAACCGATGCTTCATCTTTTAGCCCTATCTTTTTAAAATCCTCATAGTATATTATGTTAGCCCTACTACCAGTGTCTATTAGCACTCTTTTCACCATACAATTGGCCACCATGAGAGGTACCGGATAATCATCATGGACGATGGATCCCGTCAACTTCTTTGTGGGATGTATTTCGTTGACCCCAGAGATCATGTTAATCACCTTTGGTCCCTCTTGCTGACGAGTTAGAATCCTTGGATTTTGTTGTTGTGGCATGGGTCCTTGACAAAGATTAACGAACTCTGCCATATAACCTTTTTGCATGCTGTTTCGATTTCCTTCTTTAAGCAATGACAATCATCTATAACATGGCCCAACTCTTTATGGTAGTTGCAATATTTATCCATACTACTATTCTCCATAAGTACATTCATTAGTCTTGGGGTTTGTAATATCCCCAAATGTTTCACCTTTTGAAAAATGACGGACCACGATGTGTTCAACGGTGTATATGAGTCGGTTGCTAACTCTTATCTCGATTTTGATTACACAGACGTTGTGGTCGAGAACTTGTTTGTGCTGGAGGATTTGAAGCATCGTACAATTGCTGGAGGGTATTTTGCATTGATAGACATTATGGCTAGTGTGAAGTAAGAAGGGATGTGATGAGTACTTGTCAAATATGGCTGTTCACTGTATGATGGTACTTGATTCGGCTGGTGTGGTGGTATTGGCAATTTTTATGTAGAAATACCACTTGAGGTACCTTGTTCTCTCGAATTGGAAACTCTCCGTGGTTGATACTTGGTTCCTATTGGCCGATTGTCGTATTCATCAACTCTATATCCTTGTGCCCCCATTTTTTCTTATAAGCATCGTCCTTGTTCTGATTTGCTTCATCACCTTTAATCCATTTCTAAACTCTGTCAAAGAGCTCTTGAACGGTTTTTGGCTGCCTATTGTTAGCTTGTGAGAACATGGCCCTGGAGAGATGGAGTTATAGAAGCTTCGATGTACGTTTGCTTTGTACAACTCTCAACCTTTGTGTACTTATCATCAAATCTTTTCAGAAAATTTTCCAAAGTTTCATTCGGATACTGCCAAAGGTTGTGCAAGCGAGCTAAGGCCTTCTTCAAGGCAAGTCTTGCCTTGAAATTTTGTAAGAACATCTCACTCGTTTTTGTGAACGATGTGATGGAGTTCTCTGGAATGGAAAGTACAAATCTTTCGTTGCTAGAGAATTTCCAAAACATCTGCACAATGCCATATCGTCGGCCTTATGCATGGTCATTAATATCGTGTTTTGCTTCAAGTGTTGTTTCCCGGTACTTATCCATCGGAGGTGGTTTAAAACCTTTTGGAAACTTCGACTTCTGATATGCTTCACACAACAGATTGTTTGCATGTACGTTCCACTTGGATACCAGCTTTTAATCCTTGGTCTGGCCAATATTAGCTAGTTGTTCGTTTATATACTTGATGTCCTTCTATAGTTCTGGATCTTGTGCCTAGGGTTGGTTAGAAAGGGTCCTTATTGATCGTTGCGGATAATGATTTTGTTGCCCTTGGTTCTGAAAAACTGGTGAAAAAACATGATAAGACAGGGGAGGTTCTTGACGCTGGGTCATTCCACCATGCGTGTGGTGTTCTGTACCGTAATCATTTATTGGCTAATAATAGGTATCGGTTGCTTTCTACACAGTACTGTCTGTGTTTTTGAAACCTCCATTCCCACACTTCTTGCCTTTTCTAATGTTTCTTCAGTCTTTTTATGTCTTTGAGTCTCTCCCTTTCTTCAAACTCTTCTGAACTCAAGTTTTTTCTTGCTTGGTGATTGAGGAATTCTTTGAATTCCTCTCTAAGTTTGCGAAACTCGGCATATTCCTCAACCACTTTCCTCTATTGCCCATCAATGTCAACTGGACGAATCGATAGACTTGATGATGCGGAATTGCTAGAAGAAGCTTCAGAATCTTCTACTCCATGATCATGTTGTTTGGGCCATTTTGAAGTAGTCGGAAATTGCTTAGAAGCCGAGGACTTGGATCTTGAAGCATGTTTTGGCATTGGGATCAAGATACTTCTTGCATTTCCAACAATGTTTCTCCTGATAATCGTTGGACTATCGCTATTGCTATTATTGATAGGTGAATCTCCTTGAGGATCCATGGATGACTATTTGTGAGAGTTTTTTGTGAAAAATAAGGAAAGATCTGGGTAAGAAACGATGGGTGCCAAATGATGCAGCCAGAATTCTACCATAGAGATCGAGTCGAACTCTAACTAGATTACCATGTGAGCCGTCTGGCAACCTGCAAAGATCAAAATCTCTCGCGAGGGGATGTCTCCTAATATCCCGCTCCGATGCTAAAGTCAGATATTGAGAGAGATAATGCAAATTGGTGTAAAACTCAGAAGAGATAGATAAAAGATACCGGTTAATCTAGTAGTGATTTCCTTTTATAAACTATCAAGTTGTCCATGTTCAATCCTATATAAGATTAGTGATAGAGTCCTTGTTATATTGTAATTGTTAAATCGTTATTCTATTAAATATTTTACTAATACCTACAAACTAAATAAGATCTGTGTATTTATATGTTATAAGCATTACTAAAAACTAAACAAATAAAATAAAATAGATTTAGTGTATTTATACATTATAAGCAGTTCTACAAAATAAATAAATAAGTAAACAAAAGAATTTTAGAGTATTTATACACTAGCCAATTATGCCTACATTAACATGAATTACTGTAAGTTTTTCAAAATCAAACCAGAGGATAACCATATGATAATAGAGTACATATTCTTCCCAACTAAATCATTCATAATTATTATGCTTAAAATAATACGAAAAAACAAGCTATAAGAACTCCATTTATCTATAAGAATTCAAAATTCTTATATGGTAGGAATTCGATTTTATCTTAGTTTGCCCTTTACGACAACAGTACATTGCTGATCAATTTCTCCAAGTTGTTGTAAGATGATCCGTTTGGCCCTGTAATTGCTTCCTCTGCTAACTTCTTCCATTCCGTTGCCTTCTTCCTCATCTTCTGGCCTTTCTCTCCAATCATTAACTCATTTACAAATTTCTCAACTTCATCTTTCCCAAGATTACTATTTGTTTCCATCCCAATGCCCAAATGGTTGCAACAGTACCAGCAATTAGTTTGTTGATCCGCAAAGAATGGCCAACATATCATTGGCACACCGGCAGCTATACTCTCAAGAGTCGAGTTCCATCCGCTGTGTGTCAAGAACCCTCCGATTGCCGGATGTTTCAGAACTTCTTCTTGATTGCACCAGCTTGCTAATAGACCTCTCTCTTTAGTTTCTTCAACATATTCATTAGGAAGAACCAAAGATTCGCCGGAAACTAAATCGGGCCGAATTATCCAAAAGAAATTCCTTTTGCTGTTGGCAAGTCCCCAAGCAAATTCTCTCTGTTGTTGAGGCGTCATAACTGTGATACTGCCAAAATTCACATAAACAACTGAGTTGGACTCTTTAGTATCAAGCCACTCGATACAGTCTGATTCTTCTTTCCAGAGATTTGACTTCACAGATCCAAACCCATCATCTATTGGAATCTGATTCTCAAGGAGGTGAAGAGGTCCAATGGTGTACAGTGGAGGAACCATAGATGAAAGTTCATTCAAGATTTCAGCCTCCAATGCATCAAAAGTGTGTATAATCAGAGCAGTGGCTTGTGGGATTTTTTCGAATTGATTAATTGCAAAATTCAACAAAATATCATTAGGATCTGTTGTCCTAATGAAAGTAGGCAATTCCTTCAGACGTATACTTTTCATCCCTGGTATCCAATCTATGATTGTATCTAAATACCCGTTCGTTAGATAGCTTGAATCTGCATTATTAATTTCCAAGAATAAGATCACCAACACAGAGATAAACCAAATTTGTCCCAAGAAAAAAAAATTGAAAATATGAAACCGTATACCCTTGAGTGGTGTAAATCCCTTCTCAACAAGTTGACGGTAATGGAAATATGCCATAGTAGCAGTTGCACTATTACTCGAGAGCATAATATTTGGGATGCCGAGTTCTTTTGCGACCTCGAGAGTGAAGCTCGTACAATTGTCAGAAACTATGCAGGTGATGGGAGGGACATCAGGACTCCGATTAAGTCTGGAAACAAGTTCCCTGAAATGACCCAAAAAATTCTTGGAAATGGAATCACACAACGAGGGAACATCCTGAGTGGCGTCAGCATCGGACGGTGGAAGTCCATCGGGAATGGTTTCGAACCGGAAAGAGCTGGGCAGACCTTCGACTCTTTCATGAGTATCCACTGCTCTGAGTAATCTTCTGTAATTATACTCTGTATGCACGAAGGTGATATGGAAGCTCTTGAAATGGAGAATGTTGGCCAATTTGTTCATGGGATTTATGCGGCCTTGCACTGGAAGAGGGACGCAAATAGCATGAGGGGAATTGGATTGTTTTCTTGTGGAACTCATGAGGTCTGTTTCAAAATATGATTCCACTCTTTGCAATAGGAAATTAGTCATCACCAATTTTTTTTATAGCCAAAGAAGATTATGTTTTAAAACTGTCCTTGATTTTCTGAAATTAAAATTTTGTTTCAACATATAATCCTTTGAAAATTCTATATAAAAGTGTTAGCAAAGAGATTAATAACCAAAAAAAAAAAGAAGAAAGAATCTAAATTTTTTTTTTGAATGAGATTATTAAAGATTTCTTTGAGTAATACCAACATACAGATTTCTTTTTTATTTATTTTGAGAATTAGTTAAAAAAGAAAGAGAGAGAGAGAAAAGGAACGAAATACCCACTAAATTATTAAAGTTGATTTTTCCGCAGGACCGTCGATGATAAAACCCAACACATGATTCATGTGAAACTTATCCAGTGGGTGGTCAAGACGCTTTGAGTTGGGTCAGTCCGTGAGAATTGTGGGTCAGTCAACCCAATTCATTGAGCATGTAATTTGAAGAAATTCGAAATTTGATAACTCTGAGAATCAAACATAAAAGGTGAATCCTCTCATTTTACAAAATTTCACTATTTTTTAAACCAAAATTTGTAATAGTTTGGACCAACTAATTCGGTAAGATCTTTGTCATTCCACTTACTGAATTATTTTCAAATTGACGAATCAAACTCATTACTTTAAAATCATACTCAAAATTACTTTTGCCACTTAATCATCAAAATACTTTCCTTGTGTAAGAATCCAAATCAGATTGTGGTTTTTTGGTCCGTTGAAATATCTGAAATCAATTTCTATCAATATCACTACGATATAGTATATCTCTTCCTTGTGACAAGCAAGGTTGGGAAAGATTAAAACCCATCTGCTAATGTATGGAAGACATATATCCATTGTGTGGGTTGTGTGGTAAACATGAAGAAATTGTCCTACATGCTATTTTGAGATATAGTAAAACAAGAGATCAGGTATGGTGTGAGATACCTGAATCCTTCCTTTCATAGGAAAATCTTTGACATTAAACATGTTACTTCTTAAATTGATAAGAAACCTATCTGACGAATGGGGCAAGAGAAATCATGAGTTTTCTTGAAAATCGATCTTTCGCAAAGTTTTGTTATAGTCACTTTAGTGCTGGGGAAATTCTACTTTATATGATAATTCTTTTCTCTACAACATATTGTGATTTAATTGTATAAAGCAATGTTTTGTGGACCGGATCGGACCAGTCAAACCGAGAACCGGCCAGTTGGCCGGTCCGATTCAAGGGAAAAAACCATTTTTGTAAAAAATTGGTAATATTTTATCAAACCGGTGAGAACTGGCCGGTTCAACTGGTGAACCGATCGGTTTTTATTTTAAAAACTTTTGGGACTAAATTAATAAAATTAAAAACTTAATACACTTAATTGAAA
>JAOXNR010053676.1:0-13782 GCA_028571225.1 Parsonsia alboflavescens | reverse complement strand
TAGGAAGCATATCAGTTGCTAAAAGATAAACAATATCTTTTTAGATATGAAAATATTTCAGGGATAATCATGAAGATACCAATTCCGAAGAGGCAACCAACAAATCTTCACAAATGTTAAACTGACTTAAACACTAATAAGATCAACCTATAATATTCAAAAACCAAAATAATAATTGCCCTAATAGCCAATAAATATCTAACAAGAATAAACAGCCAATAAATTTTGACCTTAACATAATGTTTCTACATTATTGATAAACAATCTTACCTCTACAGTGCGATTTTGACATATCTAAGATATTATCTTGTCTCTTAGGATTTTGCTGAGAGTTGTATCTGTATTCTTCTTCAAATAAAACAAAATTAAATTTTCAACCATAAAGAATATAAGTATCTATATATACCCAGAAGGGTCTCAAATAATTAAAAGTCCATAAAAGACGTAAATCAATTGGACCCAAAAATAACCTTGATTAATTTGAACTTGAAAATCAAGCCTACATGCATCCTGGGGTGGGGATATCTTTCGTACAACATAATATTTTTGAACAGGTAACCGAAACTCCATTATAAGTTAAGACAAACTTAAATCTCTCAAAACATAACAAAGAAATCAGGATGAAAACAGGGAAGTCAATACAATGGTACGTAAGGTAAAAGGTTCACCACTGTGATGAGAGAATACGTGAATTATTTGAGTTATATAAGAAGTTTAATGTGCTAAACTAAGAAAAAGTAATATATTAAAATAAAAACTCAATACAAAATTATACTTAAGTAGGTGAAGACCCGCAGTATATATATTACAATTTATTTATTTTTTCAAAAATAGTTTTTATTAAAAAATATCAATTTTTTTTTTGTATTATAATGACTTTGAAATTTCCCCACATAATCATTCTTGAATAAAGGTCCTTTTTATTAAATTTTTTTGGAAAGTTTGTAAATAAACAATGTCATACATATCATATAATGATGGAGAATTAATATTTCTAACATTTCTAAAAAAAAGGAAACTGTCAGAAAAATTAGCTAACACAATAGTTCAAAATTTTTTTGGCTGTGGTTTGGAGGTCCCAAATTTATTTGATTTTTTGGCGGTAAATTCAGAAATAATTCTTGACAGCTTTCATTAGAATTTTGTACCAATTAATTTCTGTTAGCTTATAAAAGTCGGAATTTTTTTTAAAAAATTATTTTTTGGTAATTCCTATTTTGATTTTTTTGACAGCTTTTTAGTATTGGTAAAATATTTTTAAATAATCTAAATAATTTTTTTGGTATTCCTTTTACTGGAGGTTTTGTAAGCGCTTCTAGTTTTCCTTACTTTTTGGGTATTTTTTTTGCTAAGAAATTTTCAATAAACCTAAATAATAATTTACATAAAACAAAATTATAATAATCTGTTGACTTTAGCTTTAAATCAAGGTAGAAGTGTTAACTCTGTGTTTTTAGTGATAGAACTCAAATGGAGTAGTTCACTTCTGACAAAATATAGCAATGGTAATAATGTTTTGCTTCCTACAACTTGGTTAAAAAAAGAAAGGTTGAGCACCCAAAAAATTTTAAAAAATCGATCAAAGTTATCAAAAATAAAAATATTATTATTATATTCTAAAAGGATAAATTAAACTGTAAGGATATTGAATCAAATTTATTATTATTTTTTAAATAAAAAATTAATTAACTGTTAATTTTGACATTTAAAAATTTAAAAATAGATTTTATATAGAATGCACTTTATAATATTTTCAAAAGAGATAAATATATGTATATATATTTATATAATTAATTAATTAATTAAACCGCACTACCATATAAATAAATCGTTAACAAAAAATTTAACAAAACCATTTATGTATTTATATAGATATAGATATATATATTTTACATGTTCAGAATTCTACCCTATAAATAAACATTAAACATAAGTTTATGTAGATCAACTAAAAAAGACACCGCAAGAGAAATTGTATTTTCTGATCGAAAAAAGTAACTGCTAGAATAACCTTCAAACCGCCACAAATGAAGCATTTTCCAAATGTGTACTTGAGAGCCAAAAAATGTGCCACTGAAAAACTCACCCAAGAAAATTCATGGCGGTTTAGAGCAACTGCCCGGAAATTAGCTTACTCCAACACAACACTCACAGGGTAAAGAGAAATTCCAATCATGTAGTGTTGGAACATTTTTATATTAAAATTGAAGGAAGACCATAAACAAACGTCTTGGAGAGGATCACGAGAATACCTTTTATTTGATTTCAGGCAAAGGGTGTTCAACAAACTATGTTATGCATTCACCTGTAAAGTATCTCCAAACTCTGCCTCTATTCGTTCAACGAACGAACAATCGCATTGTAATGATAGTTTCATGAACACTTAGCTGGAAATAAACACCTTTGAATCTCTAGATTCAATCGTGAATATAATTTTTTACTATTTCCTTTTTGATTCTCCTTGAAGCAACAAGTTTTCTTTCTTAGACACTCTAACATAGGAGAAAACAAAAAAAAAAGGGAGGCACGATAATTGAAAAATCCTAGAAATTTTTTTGATAAAAAGTCTTTTGGATAAGTCAACCACCGATTAAATTCTAATTTGAATTTAAACAAGGGATTGATCAGAGAGATACAAAATTCGAATATTTCCTAGTTCACTGAAACTGTTAAGTTACTATTTAACACATAATTAACTTTTGAGTTATATTTTGGGTTTATTTCTATTCTTAAATTAGCCTAAACAAGTTTAATTACTTATGTTTAGGTCCCAAACGAAATATTGCCCATTGGGCAATATGTTTTGAATATGTCCTCGTAAAATTGGCATTTGACATAAAACAACATTTAATGTCATGTAAAATGAGACATGTCTAGCAACACATTATTACAATCCAATAAAAGAGAATCTCGGTGATAAGACAAAACCTTCTATGCTAAGCACATGTCTTGATCTCTTTGTCCAGGAAGTCATAAAACCAAGTGTATTTAATGAGTTTTTGATTGATATAATAGTTTCTTATGCATAAATCATTTGGCCTGACATCTCTATATTATGAAGTGTCTTTCTCTTTGCCTTTCTCTTAGAACACTTGGAGACATTTATAAGTTTACAAGGGACAGTAGCAGATATATAAGGTGCAAGAGGGCAATCGAGATTAAGATTATATGTAATTTGTCTTACACATGAACAAAAGAACCTATGCAGAAGATATCTAATTAATTTAATTTTGAGACAAGGAAAAAGAAAACTTTATAATTTGCATTTATGAAATTACCTTGTTTAGTTTGCATCGTTTGAACATTCACATGCACTAGAACATATATTCCAGGTATCTCTTTTCATTATCCTACCTAGGATTTAGGTAATTGAGATGGAATAAGACCCTTTCCTTCTTTTTTTTTTTTTTTGGTAGGGATATTCATAGGGATGTGAATCGATTAGGTTTGAACCCAAATTTGAACTCGACGTCAATCCACTCCTAAAGGGTGGGGTTAGGATTGAAAAAAAGGATTGAGGGTTGGGGTTAGGATTTATAAAAGTAAAACCCGACAGGGTTAGGGGTGGATTATATAGTTTTTAACCCTAATCCCATCCCTAATCCTAACCCGCAAATTCAACCCATACAACCCCTTTATTTGTTTATATCATAAATTTTTTATATAACATACTACATATAGTCTTTCATTCTTTTTTTTTAAAAAGTTTAGTAATATTTTTTTCTCTCTTCTATAAATCCCAATTTTTTAACAACCATTTTTACTAAAACTTCTTCAATATTCCCAATATTAGTGGTAAATCAAAGCTACATCTTTTCTTATTGCTAAGAAATTGATTTTCTGAATGTTAAATTTGTTTTATGTATGAATTATTTTATTAAAAGTTAGGAAAAATTGATATTTTTTGTTTAAGACTTTTTTTTTAAAATAGTGGAGGATTAAACCGATTAACCCGTTAGCCCAGAGGGTTATCAGGGGTCGGGTTTGGAGTGGGTTGTTAAAGGATTGGAATTGGGATTAGGCTGAAATTTATTTTCAAGGATTGAGTTATGGATTTAGCTAATGTCACTCCGAATCTAACCCCTTGGCATCCCTAGATATTCGGGGGTGTTATTACAAGAAAAGAGTGTTCAGATATCTTTATAACCGTCTTCATCTAACCTATTTCATTTTTCAATGAGCCTTATGAAGATGCGACTTTGTGAGAATGTGATATGAAAGTGGCTTTAATTTCATATCATCATGGTGAATTATAGGTTCCAGCTACTTTCGTTGTTATGTTTATTTGTATGCTTCAATTATAATTAGTTTTTTGTAGCCTTCAGTTATATTTTAGGCATCAAAATGTGAACTGAGTATATACTGATTTCAGTAATTAAACCTTTCCTCTTTTACTTATCCGTCGATATTTATGTTCATGTTTGTGTTGTCAAGCTTTATATTGGAGCTCTTTAACCTTTTCATTTATTTATTTAGATGCAATGTCAACATCTGGCATAAACAATATTGTTTTGCTAAGAAAATGTGAATGTGGAGGATACATGAGACAAAGGATATCACACTCGAAGAAAAATTTAAATCGAAAATATTGAAAGTGCTATAACAAGAAGGTAAGATATATAAAGAACCATGATTTTGCATTTATTGCGGCAAAATAAGTTTTGACAAAAAACCTAATTTTAATCATTTGATTGTTTCACTTCTTTTCAGGATGAGATGAGCTGTGGGAATTTTTATTGGAATGATGAACTTCTATTAACTGACTCTAATTGGGAAGCACAAATTATTTTGCGAGAGTTAAATGCCAATATTGAAAAAATTCTAGAAGCCAATTATAATTTGAATGCCAAAGTCGAAAAGTCACTCAAGAATATCAAGCATCAAGAAGACATGAGTAGGGATGAAATGCAGAAGATAATTTATTGCCTTGTTGTGCTTGTAACAATCCTAGGAGTTGCTTTAGGTTATGTGTGGAGGAGTTATTTGTAATTTGAAATCATATTTGAATGTAACTGTTTTTGATACACTATATATACAATTGTTATGGTAAACTTTGTGTAATGGAAATTTGGTTCTTCTAATCCTTCTCTCAATTATTGTTGACATCTTTACTTCTTTTTTAATAGCTTTTGTTAACCCCCAGGTTTTCAAAATGAAAGCAATCTTGAACTGACTCTCAAGGATAATAACATCGTTACATGTATAGCTATATTCTTAAATGTTTGATTTGATTTGCCTTCATCTTAGCTTGGGCAGGAATAGAAAGAGGAATAAATGAGAAGGGTATTGTTTTCTATGAAAGAGATGGAACTCCATAATCAATAAGAACATTTTAGCAGAAAAGAATATGAGATTCAGTTTGATTCTTTGCCTTTGTTTATGCAATTCTGTGGCAAAAAATTGAAGTCACCTTTAAATTTGGATCTTGCAGCTACTCATGCCTTGTATGCTCAAAGTCCATGTGTGACTTATCCAATTTGTGGAGATGGTCAGATGACTGGAGGCGGATATGTATCAAAAGCATTCTTTTAGATGAATCAGAAACAAGGTTTGTGTAGAAAATTTTTGTAACATTTTAGGTACAAGAGAAAGTTGTTAAATTTCCAATACATCTATGGAATCATAACCACTACATCATCTACGACTTGTTACTACACTAAACTTCAACCAAAAAAAAAAAAAAAAAAAACCAACCTGGCCTGAACCTGCAGGATGTATTGGAATTACTATAACCAATAATAGGAAGCACTACTACAAACTTCTTCGAAGTCAAAAGATATGCTTTTAACAGTAACAACAATATGAAAATTACATTTTCTTAACACCAAATAGAAATGCAGTACAACATTCACTTGTCCCAAACATTCCTCTAATAGTAAACTAGAATCATTCCATTGCATAACTTTAGCAGCATAATACACCTCCCAGCTAGGGTACCACTTCCCTCACCAAGATGGAAACTTGTATATGCATAAAAGCAAAGAATCAAAGTAAGAAAATATGCACATAAGTAAGCAACAGCTATTCGCACACATGGAAAAGTAATGAAATATACCATAAAACTTGCTTTTCCATGACTTCTTACTCATGCTAGAGAGAATTTCTTTGCTAACCCAATGAAACTTGATCCTAATTGAGGCTAAATACATAAAAAACTTGTATGTAAAGGTAAAATTCTTACATATCACAAAAGAGACTTCAACAAGGACTAGATAACTCAATACCTACTTGAGATTCTAGTTCCTCTTCATCCGGAGGTCTAGAAAAATAAATAAATAAAAGAAATTTTAGGACAATTTAACTTTAGGCAAATAATAAAAATCAAGACTATATTACCTTTCATTTAATTTAAGACAATTTCTTTTATCATGTGATTGCCCTCGAAATCCGTATCCTCGACATAGCCTCATCTTTGGAATTGCATTCTTTTTTCCTAATTTAAGTCTTTTCTCACATCCTTTAACTCTCACTTGTACGGGATTGCAAGTACTCACTGATTGCTTCGAAGTATTCCCAGGTGATGAGAGACATTCTTTGACCTATCCATCTCATTTATCTTTTCTTGGAGCACCTTCAACTCATTTAAGGCAAGTTCATAGGTTCCACTAGTTAAAGATGCTTTCTCAACTACACTTGAGAAATAATGACACAAATATGCACGTCCTTCTACTTCCTTATCTTCATGTCCAATTCTTGCACTTTTTGTCAACCTTGTAAAGATGTAGGACCTAGGTAATGAATTAACTGTTTTTGGCAAAAATATCCTATCATATGCTTACAAGGCAACCCTTTAAACTTGAACTTCTTACAACTGCAAGATACAAGGTCTATTCTTTTATTGTGATGAATTTCTCTACCTTTACTTGAATAATCATCCTCAGCCCTATGCGCAATGTAAATGGCAATGTTCAAATCCTTAAATGTGAAATTTATGTCGTAGGCACCAATTTCAAATATCTCCCTTTGCAAGATTTGAAAATTGTGTTTTTTGTAAATTTTCACCATTTGTTTTTCCATTAGATAAGCTATATTTAGCTTTGATTTTTCATTTACATCAACATGATCTACAACCAACCTACTGTGCCTCTAGAGTTTAAGAGCTCTATTAAAGCGAGAGACAAAACTTGTCAAAGTATTCCTTTTATCTATATATCTCTTGAAAAATGCATGTGCACTCTTAGCACGTTGACTATTGCTCATTCCCGCAATAAAAAACTTGTTCACATAGGCAGAAACCCATTTGTGATGGATCTCATATAAGTCAGCCAACCATTCATTACTTCCAAGACTAGTTTAGTTTCCTTCATCAAATCACCCCACCGTACTTCAAAATTTGATGATTTATCACTGTTAAAAATAATGCTTCTAAAGCGTTCATAATTGTCACGGAATAGAATTAAATCTTGTTTCTCTAAAAACTTGTTCAAAATATGTCATATATAGTACCTATAAACCATGGAAGGGAAGATTTGCACTATAGCTTTTGTCATTGCAGGATTTTAGTTCGTAATGATTGTTATAGGTGCTCCTCTTGTTGTGGCCTCCAACAGCTTGTTGAATACCCCAAATGAAGGACTCTGTCTTTTCATCACTGAGGAAGGCACGACCAAAGATAATGGTATGGCCATGATGATTTACTCCACCGATAGGAGCAAAAACCATGTTGTACTTATTTGCTTTATATGTTATATCAAACACCACAACATCTCCAAACATCTCGTAAGATTTCCTTGCAATGGGATCTGTCCAAAAACAACGAACCAGCCTACTTCCATCATCAACTTCATAGTCGTAAAAAAGGATGCATCTTTCACTTTCTTCTCCAAAGAAAAACTCCAACAAACTTTCAGCATCAAACATGTTTTCTCTTCATCAATTTGGGTTCTGAAGTTTCAAAAATCTTTTCTTGTACTTCCCATATAGTCAGGGCTACCAGATTTAATCTCCATAATCAGAACTTGTTGACACATTGGTACATTTGCCTCTGCTAGTTGCAAATTTAGATTTTTCTTTGCAATTGACATTTTCTGTGAGACCTTTGAAGATGCACCTTTGAGAAAGTCGAAAGAGGCTAATTATGCTCTTCAACAAACAAACTTACAATCCAGTTCAGACCCGTTTGTCTTTTCACCAGTGTTAGCTTCGTTTTACACCCAATACGAACCACGAATCGATTCCTTCCAAACCTTCTTTATGTATCATCTTCAACATTTTTTGAAAACATTCGTGTGTCTTACCTTCCTTAGATCAAATGAGCTTCTTCCATATCATTTCTTTTCCTCCAAGTTTAAATTTGTTGTTATTGATCTTGCATTGAGCCCCCACTCCCGTGCATATGCATTATAAAAATTGAAGGCTTCTTCAATTGTAGAAAACTCCTGAGAAATCCTTTGCATATTCTCATTTGCTACTGGTCTAGTGAATAATTGAGAAGAGGATGCATGTTTTTCCATAGTCATAATCTACAAAACATGATAAATTTTTAATATAAATTTTCACATACAATCAACTCATGACTTTTCAATTCATACAAAGGAGCTAAAAGCAAAAGAAAAGGGTAGACATTGAGCATGGTACATTAATTTACGCTACAAATTTAGTATAGTTGTATTTTTCCCTTCCTAACAAAATTTTTATAGATTTGTCATTGATCACTCTCAAGTTCAATTGTTGTCTTTATAGCTTTGATTGTTTAATGGCTTGCTTTTAGTTGATTGCTGGCTGGATTAGAAAAGGAAATGATAAATTTTTTAAAGCGATTGTCCTTTGTCCTAATTTCTTGAAGGATCACATGAAGGTTGATGGGGGCTATGCACATAGCCTTGTTATTGAGTCTACAGTTGTTTCAGTTCCTTTTTGAGTTAGTAACCAAACATGTAACATGGTGAGAGCACCACTGGTTTCCAGAAATTGATGGAAATGTTATTGAGATATTTCATAACAGATATGAAATAAATTATTGCATCATAAAGTTTGTCTAAAAGTTGCAATTGTAAAGCAATTTGTGTTATTCCTTGTTGACAAGAAGCTAAGAAGTAGAGCATATTTCTTGAATACTGCCACATTTTCATTGAAAAGTATAAAATTTACAATTGAACTGGTCCAGCTAATGCCTTACTGTTCACAAAACCCGTCTTTTTGAATCGCTTCGCCTCTACCTTCTCAGCAACGCTGTTTGTGCTGCCGTCGACTGCTTTATATCACCAATTTTAGTTTTGATTTTGGCTGAAGAAGAAAAAAATGGTGTTCTGGTGTTGGGTACATTTGGGGAAACAAGGTTTTCTCTCTCTCTCTCAAGTGACGCATTGAATTGTTAATTAGAAGAATGAGTCCTCACTTCAAAACGACTTCGTTTTGAACTTTAGTTTCAAAATGGTGTTACTGTAACCAATCTATCATCCTCGTTTCATAATAAGTGCGGTATCGCATTCCATATGGAGTGCACTGTTAAGTTTCCAATAGTAAAAGTTAACAATAAACTTTTTTTATTTTAAAAAAAGATAAATTTGATTTAGTACTTTTGGGGTTTAGTTTATCCTTTTAAAGTATAATATATAAAATATATTTACAAAAAATAATTTATTTTATTGGAGATTTTATTTTTTTTAAAATGAAATTAGATATCAACCTTTAACTTTTACCGTTACAAACTTAACTGTGTACTCTATAAGAAGTGTACTAGTGCATTCTATATCATTACTATAATCATGCATCTGAGAAGAAAGGAACAACTCAGGCTATGTAAATAAATGCAAATGTGGTGGAAGAAGCTAACCATCCAAATAAAAAGATAATTTTCTAGGGAGAAAAAAGAGAAGCACTAAGAAAATCAAAGGTAAATGCTTTGTTTCTAGAAAAATTGGACATATGGCCAAAATTTGTCACAAGAAGAGAAATAATAATCAAATGGTCAACAAAAACCAACTTAACAGAAGTTCATGGTTTGTCTGATGGCATGGAGAAATGATTTTTTCTGTTGTAGTTTTTGAAATCAACATGATTGGGATAAATCCAAAACAATGGAGGGTTGACACTAGTGCAACTCGACATATTTGTATAGATTGCAATATGCTTTCAACATATAAAATGATTAATAATTGGGAACAACTATTCATTTCCAACTCTAAGACCATTAAGATAAAAGGTTATGTAAATGTGGTTCTTAATTAAGTTGACTTTAGGAAATCCTCTCTCACTCTTAAGATGTATTACATGCACTTGCAATTCAAAAGAACTTAGCTTTTGGGTCCTTGTTAAGCAACAAAGGGTTTAAGACAGTCTTTGAAAGTGATAAATTTGTATTAACTAAGAATGACTTGTACATTGAAAAAGGTTAATTGAGCAATGGTTTGCTCAAGTTAAATTTAATGACCATTGTACCATCTATATCTTAAAAAGACAAATCTTTAGTTTATTTGATTTACTCTTCTTATATTTGGCATGGTAGATTGAGACATGTAAATTTTGGCACATTAAAAAGCTTAGTGAATATTGATTTTTTGCTAAAATGTGAAATAGATAAAAATCACAAATGTCCAATTTGTGTAGAAGAAAAAATAATAGGAGCTCTGTTCCTTTTAGTAGAAAGAAATACTACTGCTTTAGAATTAATTTATATTGATATATAATCTTAAATTGTACATACCAGAGGAGAAAAAAATATTTTATTACTTTTATCAATGAGTGTACTAGAGATGTTTTTATGTACATCTTCTCTGGAATAAGGATGAAGCACCTAAAGGCATTTGTTCTTTACAAAAATGAGGTTGAAAATCAACTTGGTAATAAAATTAAAGTATTAAGAAGTCATAGAGGAGGGGAATATGAATTTCCTTTTGAAGAATATATTCTGTGGTATAATTCATCAAACCACTGCTCCATATACACCACAACGAAATAGTGTAATAGAACTTAAAAACCATACTTTAAAAGATACTATGTATACCATGTTAATAAGTTTTGGTTTACAACCAAACTTGTGGGAGTAGCTATTCTCTTTGCATATTATATTTAGTATAGTATTGAATATTCTTCTAGTGAAGATTCTGAATATTCAGGTGAATTAATAAATTGAACTAGATACCGATGGATAATAGATGCTATTAAGTAAGATAATAGTACTTAAGGCTTAAACTCAATAGTGGGTATTACATGGAAGGGTAAGTATGTCAATATACTTGTAGGTCAAAGATTAAGGGTTGAAATTTATCTGAACGAGCCTCCTGTTAATACAATAATGTGTATTGGCGTACATCATCTTGTTGTAGTAATAAAAAAAAAATAAATAAATAAAAGAAGAAGAAGAAGAAGAAGAAAAAAAGACATTTAGAATGACCAAGTATATGCTACTTTGTAGAAAGAGTATTTTAGTCATCTTGTGGAGCCTCGAGCATGGTATCTTATGATCCCTAATCTAACACTATTGTTCTTGAATGAATTTATATAATTCTCATAGGAGTGGGAGAAAGAATTAATTTTATTTTGGGAAGTATTAATAATTAATTAAAAATTTATTAATCCTTAAAATTAATTATTAGGGGCTTAAATAAAAGTTTTTTTTATTATTTTATTTAAAAGTCTAAATAGTTGATTTGGATTTGGGTTCACACCATTAATTGTCCCGAACAATCAATTTGGATTTGAATTCACAAGATTTATAATGGACTTAGATAAAATAGTAGGTGACTATAATTATATTAAGAAAATGATCTAGTTAATTATATAATTAAGATTCTTGACCCAATGAGTATTATTGAATCTTTAATAAAATAAAGAAACGATGGATTATCAAGTTCTTAGCCAAAGATGCCGATAGGGTTTTTCTTAAAACTTAATTATATTATTTTATGGGAATATAAATATCCCATTATAACCAAATATTTGGTTAAGTCAATCTTGCAGAAAAGATGTGATTTTTTCCAAGCAAAAAATTCCATTACATTTTCAAGAAAGAGAAACCGGAATCTCCACTCCCTTGATCCTCCTCCTTGCTTTCTGTTGGTCATAGATTAGAAGATTGTAGGCTCAATAATTCGCCTACACTTGTTCATCAAGGATGAAGGCCATTCAGATTTGCAGCGCCACAATTTAAAGGTATCTTTTTTCACGTTTTTATTTTATGTGAGAACTTTATTTTTAAGGTTTTTGCGGACTTGAGGTTCACATGTCTTTGTAGATATGGGATTTTCCTAAGGATCTTAAGGATTCATTGATCTCATGTCTTAGTAGATAGGGGTTGTCTCAAGAATGCTATGGATCGAGGATCTTATTGTTGATTCTCAAAGGAAAATTATAGAATAATAATTCAGTAATTTGAAAATTAGAGGAGATGAAGGGTTGCTTGGAACATTACACCCAGTATGTCTAATTTGGAATATACTTGACTGTTGCTCCTGGCATGTTATTTATAATAAGATAAATGGTTCTTAGACTTCCTAGGTGACTCTTCAGAAAACTCACCTTTCTATGTCTATTCAGGTTCCAATAATCCATAAAAATATAAATTAATATATTAAGTTATTGTTTTATTTTAGAACATATTTAACAATCTCCTCCTATGTTCTAAAAATAAAATATAACAAGCCACACATGAACTATATGGTACACAAAGCCCGTAACCATCAAATAGTTTAGCAAAATGTCCAAATAAATCCACCTGTGTAAGTTTGAAACAAACCATATCCAAAATACTAAAGTTTTGAATGAAATCCAACAAAATGTAACTTTCACACACAGGTGAATTTATCAAAATTAGCAAAAATAGGTAAATAAATAGAACTAGGAGATTCTATTAGGCTAGCACTATTCTACTCGTCAAGTAGATCATCCTTATCCATATCAAAGTTATCATAATCTCCTCTTGTTCCATTCTTTCGTGCAATTGATAATTATATCACAAGAATTTCATATGAGAAGTCTCCCAATAAATTCAATAATTGTCAATATATAAGTATCTTGTTCAACACATAAGAACTTAGTACTTAATCACATATCAAAATTTAATATGCATCATTAACAAGTTTCCAACATATAGAACTTGTTCAATTGTAGTTTCTTTCACAAAGATAAGAACTACACATGTTTCATTTTGGAATGTTACAATTTGCATACCTAACGGGAGTTATATGATATATCATCAGATTTGGAATGACATACCATATCATGAAAGACATATCATTAGATTTGGAATGATATAAAGAAATTGTAACATCGAAACATATCAATCAATGCTCAAACATGCAAGATTAGGATTTAAAAACTATACAAGGTCTGCTCAAACCTAGCAAGACTCTTTAAAATAGTTTTAATCCCATCTGCATCGAGCTCTTTTGAACCAAATCCCATGTTAGTGTTGGGATTTATGCCCAAAAAGGCTATCATTTTCTGAGAAAAAGTGTAAAAGACTATGATCTTAATATGTAATTTTATACATATTAGCACAACATGCAATAAGGTTCACATCGATTTAAATAGGTGATCTGTGTGTTGAGACGTTCAGCATAATAAGGTACGGATCACCGAAAGTTTAAATCATAAGGATTTAGTTCTTGGCCAATTAATGGAATTGAGCTTTCCATTGAACAAAGGTCATAACACATTAGCCTACTTTAAGTAAGGTGACTTGCCTTTAGTCATTGGGTAGTGCTCCAAGACTATTTGTTAGCACATTTTGTATGTGTAGAACAGGACCATTCAGTGATTGTTATCTAAAGGTACTATCAAAGAAGAGAGAACAAATATCACTGTTGCTACTGCGTGGACACGTCCCCATGACATGAGTAT
>JAOXNR010053675.1:0-13786 GCA_028571225.1 Parsonsia alboflavescens | reverse complement strand
TACCTAACATGAAAGGCTATTGGTCTCGTACGAAAGAAACCTCACCTATATCATATTAAGGCACATTAACCTAGCTTTGTCAGACCACCAACCCATACTCATGTCATGCGACTGTGTCCACGCAGTAGCTACAATGACATTAGTTCTCTTTTCTTTGATAGTACATTTAGAGAACTTTCATTGTGTGGTCCTGTTCTACACATTCAAAAAGTGCTAACACATGTAGTCCGAGCTCACTAGCCAATGTCTAATTTTTAGTCACCCTACTTAAAGAAGACTATTGTGTTATGACCTTTATTCAATGGAATGCCCAATTCCAGTAAACGGTTAAGAACAATTTCCTTATGATTTAAACTTCCAATGATCCATACCTTACTATGCTGAATGTCCCAACACATAGATCACTTATTTAAATCAAGTTGGACCTTATTGTATGAAAAATATATGCACAGAAATTATTCAAACAACACCTCAATTTTATTAAATAAAAATTATAGAAAATTGCTAGTCTTTTTGGGCATAAATCCCACAGTTACCAAGTCCAAGACCTCTGAAGATTTCATTGACTACATTAGGGAGACTTTCTAGACAATAAAGGCTGCCCACATGAAGCTCAACCCAGAAAAATGCACCTTCGGAGTTTCAACAGGTAAATTTCTGGGCTTCATGATCTTTGAAAGACTCATTGATGCCTATCCAGACAAGATAAAAGCACTATTGGACATGAAACCTCCCAAGAACATCAAGAAGGTCTAGAGCCTAGCAAGAAAGATGGCAACACTAGGGTGCTTCATCAGTAAAATGGCGGATAAAGGAGAAAAATTCTACGACATCATAAAGAAGCCAAAAGACTTCTAGTAGACTGAAGACTGCCAAACAACATTCATCAAGCTGAAAGACTTCTTGGGACAGCCTCCTCAGCATGTCTCACCGAGGTCAGGAGAGGAAATCTCTATATGTCTTACTGTAATCGAGAAAGTAGTCAGCTTAGTGCTATTGGTAGAAAGGTCAGGACAACAGTTCCCAATTTATTATATAAGTCGATTGCTTAGAGGTCTAGAAACTAGATATTTAGACCTTGAAAAGTTCTTGTACCTCATTATTATAACCTTGAGGAATTAAAGACATATTTTGAAGCTTACCCGGTAAAAGTGTTAACAAATCTACATCTAAATCAAGCTCTAGAAAAGCCCGAGTTGTCGGGTTGAATGATGAAATGGTCCCTCGAGCTCTCGGGAAATCAAAAACAATTTGGACCAAGGAAAGTAATCGAAGCTCAAGCTCTCACGGCCTTCGTAGAGGAATGCACAAGGGCTCCACTGGAGCTCACAAGCACCCGTGAAAGTAACATCTGGACAATGTATACAGAGGGCTCAACGGAGAAAGAAAATTCAAGTGCGGGAATAGTACTGTTCAGCCCTGAGGGAGAGAGAATCCTTTATTCTGTGAAGTACAACTTCCCAACATTGAATAATGAATCTGAATATGAATCTCTCTTAGCAGGTCTAAAACTTATAAGAGCTCTCAAGGTGCAAAAATTGCATGTCAAAACAGATTCACAAGTCATAGCCAACTAGGTCACTAGAGAATACGAATATAGAGAGGAAACCTTGATCAAGTATCGCAAACGAGTAAGAGATATCACATCCAAGATTGAGCATTTCCTCATTGAGCAGATACCTAGAGAACAAAATGCTGAGGCAGATGCACCATCCAAAGTCTCTCGATAGATAGCCGGAACTAATGTAGAGCTACTGGTAGAACAACTAAACCATGACGAGAGCTTGATTATAGTGGATAAGGCAGACTGGAGATATATAATCTACAAATTCCTGAAAGATGGAGACCTTCCACAGGACCTAAAAGAAGCTCGACAAGTGCAAAAATGGGCACCTCGCTACATCCTAATAGGAGATGACTAGGTATACAGGAGGTTATATACTTGGCTATTTCTCAAATGTTTAAGCCAAGAAGAGGGATAATATCTCATTGAAGAGATACATAGCGAAATATGTGGATCTTACATAGGAGCAATGAACTTAGCCAAGAAGGTACTAAGAATAGGGTATTACTAGCCCTCAATGGTTTCAGACATTGAGAAGAACATTCAGAAATGCACAAGCTGCCAGTTGCAAGGGAACAAATCACATGTGCCTCCAACAAGGTATCAATCCATCAATGCATCAATGCCATTTGATATCTGGGGCATTGATATACTAGGACCCTTCCAAAAAGGAGTGGGGGTGTCCTGTTCCTAATTGTTGCCTTGGAGTACTTCACCAAATGGGTTGAAACAGAACCAATGGCGATCATTTCATCACTAAAAGTCCAATCCTTAGTTTGGAGAAACATTGTGTGCAGGTTCGGGATCCCCCAAGCTATAATAACAGATAATGGAAGATAGTTCATTAGCGACCCGTTCAAAACATGCTATGAGAATTTGAACATTGAATAGAGGTTGACCTCTGTAGTTCGTCCCCAAGCAAATGGGCTTGCTGAGGTCACAAATAGAACCATTCTGGAAGGACTGAAGAAGAGACTAACTGAGCTTGAGAAGGAAGGTCGCAAAACTGCTTGGCAGTTCTATGTGCATACGGAACAACACCTAGAAAAGCTATTGAGAAAAGCCATTCAACTTGTGCTTTGGCGCAGAGGCAGTGATGCCGGTCGAGGTTGGCTTGAAGTCTTTAAAACTGACTTAATATAATTCAGTCTCAAATGAGGGGGAGATAAGGGCAGACCTCGATCTCCTTGAAGAGGTCAGAAACAAAGCAATGGAAGCAAATAGAACCTACAAAAGGCAAATGAAAAATTTTTTCAACAAAAGAGTGAAAACAAGACATTTCGTAGTTGGAGAAATGTTCCTCAAAAGGTCAGACTTTGGCAAACAAGGTCAACTGACCATTGGGAAGGACCTTACATAGTCCAAGAAGTCCACAATTGAGGGAGCTATAAGCTTGCTGATCTCGAAGGAAGATAACTCCTGAGACACTAGAACATTTTTCATCTAAAGAAGTTCTATGCCTAAAGTTGATTGAGACATTGCAGACCTTGAGAATCAACTTAAAAAGATGGCGCTGAGCATCATGATGACCTCAGACGACCCTACCAATTTTTTAGATCTAGCAAGACATGAATAAAAGATAAGTTATTCCCTTTTTAAAGCTTATCAAGTCTTCATTCTATGATATTTTGCTTCAAGTCCAATTTGCCTCAAATTAAAAGTGCTAAAAGCAAGGAAATGCAGAAAGCAGAATACTTAGTAGAAAAAATAAAGCTCTTATAGAAAACAGAGGCCACAAACAGATCACTACAAATATTCAAAAATGCAGTAATTATAAAGGGTCAAGCACGTGAAGTAATATGCTATTACAGTTAGAGGTCCGGAGCTACTTCCGGGATTGGAGTTGCATAAGGGGCACGTTATCATCACCCTCCTCCTCCTCTTCAGGAACAACTACAAGGTCAAAGCGGCTCGAAGGGACAACACCTGAAGAACCTGCAAAGTATACCAACAACATGGTCTGTTAGACGCTTCTTCAAAGATAAACAAAAAGGCTTGGAAAAGGTCAAGTACCTTCCCCAAAATAAACATGCACAAGACGGGGAAACATTTGGGCAAACCACAAAACATGGGCATACCTTCAGAGGTCACCATGGCTTGGGGGGTGACATCCAAGAGCTCCTCAACCTCATGAGCGACCTCCATAAGTTATTTTCGTTTCCTCGAATTGCCCTTATTAGCTTGGCCAACTTAAACCAAGGTCTCTGCTATAGCAATCTCTTCTAGAGAAGCTGATTCTTGATTTTACAGCTGCCAAGGTAGAAGAACAATCGACTCTGGATGATAGAGTGTGGAATCGAAGGTGGGGTTGGTATTCATCCCCAGGTTGAGTTCTCTAAGCTCATTCACCACCTCCATGTACAATGATACCATCTGAGGCCTTATCAGAGATTCTACACACTTCTGGAAGATGGGGACTCCCTTAAGCTTCTCCATTGAGAGGTTTCCATCCTTATCACAGAGCCCCTGGAACTCCCCCAGCATAGTCTCGAGCTCCCTGATACACTCTCCTTGCTCTATTTTTCTCCTATTAGCCTCACCAAGAGCTTCGGACATTGCTACACTATTGGCCCTAACTTCTGCAATTTCCTTCCGATACATCAAGAAGTTTGCTAGAATAGTCAGCAGAGGCCTTAGACAGCTTAGCAGAAGCTGTGAGCTCAACAACCTCCTTTTGTAGGTAGACCTTGGCATCCTGAAGCTTAAAAATCAAGAAGGCAAACTCCCGGTCGTTGTTGGTCTTCTCGGCCTACCTTTTCAAGCGCTCACCAAGAAGAAGATGATTTTGTGAAGAGAAAAGAAGGTCAGCATAGGCGTAATAGTAAGAAGGAATCAATTACCAAAGTTTATAGTAGATGCCAAAAAACTTACTGTAGAGTGAAGGGAGGCGGTAAACTTCTCGACCTCCTCATCGATCAGTTGCCTAAGGATTTCCCCATCAACTGAAGGAGTGCACTCCATCAAGAATGATTGAGGGTGAGGCCACTAGAGTAAGGAGTCAGCACCTTCCATAGCAGGTCAGCGACCCATTTTGTCACCCCCTCGAAGGAATGGGTCGCCAAAATAGCGCTCCCCAACCTCTTAAAAGTTGAGGCAACCTCCTCAATGGCATAGCCTAGGAAGTCCGCTTTGGGCTCTGAAGCCATTGCGGCCTTCCCCTTCCCAGATGAGCTCAAAGGAACCTTCTTGGCTAGCTGGGAAGAAGGTGAAGAAGAGGAGCTGGTAATCTTAATAGGCTTGTCAAAAGGCCCCATCCCTGCATCCGTGGAACTTCGTGTGGTGGCCCCCCTAGTCCTCTCCGCTACTGTTGCTCTCCCCTGCTTTGGGGAATGGGAATCTTAACAGCAGAAGTCCTAGCGAAAGAGGCACTGACGATGCCTTGACCTCTACCCCTAGGGCTGGGGAAGATTCGAAAGGAAAGCGCCAAGCAAAGGCCCTCATTTTTGCAAAGACAAAAAAGAAAAGCTGTTAGTACCGTCGATAAAAGTAAAAATTCAGCAAAGACGAGAAAGCTTCCTACCGAAAGAGGATATCCCCATAGCTTTATTAACTGAAGTCTCCTAATATAGCAGGGCGAAGGAAGGAATCAGCCAAATTGGGATGGCACACCCCACCTTGGGGCTGTCTAATTCAACCAGGTCTATCCCTAAATCCCTATGTTCAGACCGTTCAACAGACAAGGCAGGAGGCTCATTGAAGATTGAGTTCAGGTTCCAATCCGCATAAGGCTCGGATCGAACCAAATGATTTGGAAAACGAGCAAAAAAGAAGAAGGGTTTCCACTCCCCCACGGAGGACTGAGAGGAACCTACTAGCTTATGCCTTGAGATAAACTGAAAGTATCCCTTGGAAGATATGGAGGCCGAGCAAATGCCAAATTTGAAGAAACACCTAAAGAGCTCCAAAGAAACTGGAACCCAGCAAAGATGATAGGTCGTTATGAAAGCAACCACAGCCTGAAGAGAGTTGGGAAAAATTTGGGCTAAGGTGAAGAGCTAAAAGTAGGCAAGGTCAAGAAATAAGGGATGAAGATGAGGAAGAAGAATGCCTCCCTTAAGGCTAGAGAGATAATGTACTATATGTCCATCGCGTTTACCATAAGGGCGCTCATGCCCTTCGGAGGCAACTATTTCGCCTCTTTCTAGTCCCCATTCACTATAGATGTTGAAAAAAAGGACCAGGGTTTAGAGAATTAGGTATGGAAAGGGCTTCTATCTCAGAAAGATAAAAGGTCTGAATTTTAACAGAAGGTGCCCTAGGCAACACTGAGGGAAGATAAAAGACCCCATTTTCCAAGTCAATCGGAGAAGAAGAAGGTGCTATCTCCCCAGATTGGAGGCAGGATGTGCTAGACACAGAAGACAATGAGTTTGGCACACTAGACATGATGAGACTGGTGAAAAGAAGCAATCGAGTGTAATTAATTCTCCGAGAGACTATTCTCTTTGTCCTTAGACTGTTTATAATTTGATTATATAAAATAAATCAATTACCTCTCCGTTTAGAACTTTGCTATTACGTGACAATAAGCAATTCGGACAGTTGTGGGATCATGTGGAATCCCTCCAACTACTCCCCGAATCATGGAGTTTCCCTTGGTTGAGATATCTTGCCATTCACATCTCTGTTGAGAGCTACGAGCTCGTTAACCGACCTCTAGACCAACTTCACGACCTGCTCGTGGACACCAAGAGTCTCAACTATCTCTTCTGGGTTTTCGAGACTGCAAGCTCACATTGGATGTTAGGAGTTGTGCACAAATAGTCTTGGCATGAAAGATGAATGAGACGAGTTCGGAGTTACCAAGTTGTGGGCAGAGGTCTGGTGGTACCTCTCTCTAGCTCATTTAGGAGCTCGGTGGTAGCTGGTCGCTGCCCACCTATCCTTGTTGACTTCGTGAGTCTGACTTTCAGGTATTGAAAGTTAGGTCCTTGGGCCCATTTGGGTTGACTTCTGTCCGAGTCTCACCCATTTTTGTTGACTTGTCCGGGTCGTACCCATTTCTCCCATCATTAGCCCCCTTTAGGCCCAGTGAGCTCAGAGGTATGGTGCCTAAATTACCATCTTAAAGTCATAGTTTCTAATGGTTTCATCGATTCCTTTCCTTCTAACGGCTAGCTTTGGGGTACCTTTCCATTCACGTCTCTAGTTGAGAGCTGCACATTGGCTTTCAAAATTTTCGGCCTTAAGCATAGTTCGCATACTTGGTCGTGGCATGAATGGTATATGAGATAGATTGGGAATTAGTAGGCCATTGGCCGAGGTTTGGTGGTGCCTCTTTTGTGCTCATGCTATAGGTCTGTGACTTAAGAGGTCGATGGTAAGAGGTCCAAGCCCACCTGTTCCTTGGAACTTGTATGTCTAACTTTCATGTATTAAGGAATACCATCTCTAAGTCGCAAGTCTGACTTTCAGGTATTAGGAAATTACCATCTCTAAGTTGGGAGTCTGTCCTTCAGGTATTAGGAATTGCATTTGTAGATTAGGGGGCCCTTAACAAGCTGAGTCGTTTCCTTGTAACTACTCACGAGTTTGACCTTCAGGTATTAAGAACTACCATCTTTAGGTCTCGACTCTTGGAGGGTCCCTTTGTTTTCTTGTAATGGCTATTTATGGAAGGAGACATGTTCCTTCAGTTTTGGGAATCTGGTCACTAGTCTAAATCTAGAAAGTCGTCTCCTATCAGATTTTGGAAGGTCGCTCCAATTCGGCTTTAGATTAAGAATTGGCCCATTCTGGGTTGAGAAGGTTGCCTAGTTTAGGATTTGGGAGGTCACCTCCACTAGTTTTTTAGAAGGTCGTGCCGCTTAATTCTGAAGAGTCACTCCGCTTTAGGTTTTCAGCAGGAACTGAATCATTTCCTATTCTGGAAGGCTGTGCTACTTGAAGAAATGAAGCGTTTCCCAGCACCTTGGTTTCTACCCAGTAGCTCAACAGGTTCTTTATCTCATTTTAATCAAAAGTTTTCTAGAGGTTTAAGAATTTACTTCAGAATTTTCCGTGTTTTTATAGCAATTTCTTCCTACTTTTGCTCTGAAACTCCTTTCTCTTTGGTGCAAGCAATTTCATAGAAATGTCTTCTACTTCTGATGCTGCGTATCATTCTATAACTGATATGGTGAATGTGGTCTTTTATTCTCCCCCAGTCCTAGTCCAGGCTCCTCCCGTACAAAGTGTAGCCTATAACTTATCTGAAGTAGTGGCTAATTCCGTGTCTTCTTCCCTCAACCCCACTAATGTCTTCGAGATTGGTAGAGAAATGAAATTGGAAAAGGGCGACATTGTTGCCGCTGTTGAGGACGAATGTCCTTACAACAAACATGAGGGACACATTGTCCTCTACCTCTCTAGCTTGAGAGGAGGTATCCTTTTTCCTTTTCTTCATTATCTGCCTTTTGATATTGCTTTCTTCTGGAATGTTCCTTTAGCTCAATTCGTTCCAAACTCCCTTCGGGTTGTGGTTGCTTTTATAGCAAATTGTCACCTTTATAGAGTTCCTGTTTCTCTAGACCTCTTCAGGTGTTTTTACAAATTAAAAGTCTCCATAGCCTCCAAATTAAAGAGTACCTCGATTTCCCCCGATACAAATTAGTGGGTCCCTTCCAGTCTTCTGTAGGGGAGTGGAAATCACACTTCTTTTTTGTAAGCCTTTCAATTAATTTGGTCCAGAGATATCCGGACTGGAATTTGAACAGCTCCTTCTTCAATGAGCTCCCTGATCTGACCAGTGATCAAATCGGTCATAAGGACTTCTTGATAGGGTTGTCTATCTCTGGTGGAGCCAAGGTCGAATGCACCTCCTATGTCTGGTCTGAGTCTTTTCTCAATGCAGCTGGATTAGGGAGACGAGTACTGCACAACCTCCCCTCGGCTAGGATGAGCTTGGGGATAACTATTTCTTGTAATAAGTTTTCCTGATTTGCCTCTTTTCGTAACTTTTGTGCTAACTGTTTCTCCATTTCATTTTGGCAACGATGAGGGACGCGAACTGGCTCTATAGATCTAGTCCTACCTTTGCTCCCGTTGGCAGAGTTGAGGGCACTGTAGCAAGATCTAAAGGCATTGCTGGTGCATCTTCCTCTGTTGAGTCTGCTCCAGCCTGGCTATTGAAATTTCTGTCCCCATGGGTGGAGGAAGGCAGGCTGTTGTATATAGGACTCGAGCTGCCTCCCAACAAAGGGCTAAGAGAGCTGAGATGCTTGGGATGACGTCCTTGGGCCAGGTAATTGAGATCTTAAGCTCTTCCTTTTCCCCTTCTTCCTACACAGCAGGGAAATAGAATAGGACTTTAAGTTTTTGACTTTTTACAATTCTTGCACTGTATTGAATAACTTATAGGTCTGTTTGTTGCCTTTGCCCTTATAACAACTTTATTTCTTTGCTAAGTACTCTGCACTTCTTTGCTTTTGACACTTTGAACTTATGGCAAATTGTCGGATCCCGAATCCACGAGGAAACTACGTCCGAAGTCCAAGGATTTTAAAATTTTTCTTACATAAAAGGATGAGAACAATACCTATACTCCTACAACTACTGGCTCCGTATCCCAAAGAATCGTGACGACCTAAAGTATCTCAGAAACCACTTTTCACGGCACACACCTCTCGACTGTACCAACCAGCATAGGTCCCAACCGCTTGGCCATCCTGGGGTTAAAGGCCGACACTTTGTCATATGTCATGCTCTAAGAACCCCCCATGGATCTCCCATGCCTCTTCACAGAATGAGGTCTTATAGGATAGTGGCTCTGATATCTTGGAATGACGATTCGTGGAGATCTCGTCATGTGGAATGGATCTGGACGACTTGATATACTAAGCAAAAGATCTTCTAATCTATTCCCTATCTATCTGAGTGAATAGAATTTAAAATAGAAGACTGGAGAATTTTTGTGAGTGGAGTGGAGGAAAGACAAATCTGAAGACCACAAAGAATGGCCTTGGAAATTTTTCTGTATGTTGGTAGCTTCTTTCTGTCTCTCTCACTCTCTGTCTTTGTCTCTATCTTCCACTTCCCCTTTTGGCAAATGACTATGAGGTCTATTTTAGAAGGAAGGAAGATACATGGGCTTCCTATGGGCTAAAAGCCCAACAGTCCAATAATAATTAATCTGATGGGCTTAAGTCCAAATTAATTAAAAGACTAAATAAAATGACTAATTAATTTTATTCAAGTCCAAATAATTAATTTCAAGGATTAATTAAACCCTTAATTAATTATCAATGCTATCTAGAATAAAATTAATTACTTCTCCAATCTCCTATTTGAGAATGATATAAAATCATTCATGATCAATAGGGGTAGATTAGGGACCTTAAGACACAATGCTTATGGCTCTATAGAATGACCAAAATGCCCTTACTACATGGTAGTAATAAACTTTAGTCATTCTAAACATCTTCTATTACCACCATGAGAAGATGATGTACTCCATGATACATTGCTGTAGAAATAGAAGGCTCATTGAGATAGATCTCAAACCTTAGTCTTTGACCTACAGGTGTAACGACACATTTGCCCTTCTTTGTAACACCCACTATTGAGCCTAGGTCTTAGCATACTATCACCTTACTCAATAGCATAGGTATCTAGTTCTATTACCATTGAATCACAATGAACACTCACTAGAAGAATATTCAATACAATAACAATTCTACTACAAAGGTATCGGGTTCAATGATCCAACTAAGAACAACACACAAGGGGGTGATTAACCCATCTCATAAGTGAGATGGCATAGAGACCCTATTATACGAGTCTGTCTTAACTGACTAACTCCAAGTACCTAACATACATGGCTATTGATCTGCATAATGTGATCTCACCTATAGCATATCAAAGCATAGGGAACTAGCTTTGTCAGACCACCAACCCATACTCATTTCATTCGGCCATGTCCACTTGTTGCAGGATGACTTGGATCGTCCGCGATAAACCAAACAATAACTCGAACAGGAAAACGGAAAAAGGGATGTTTTGCATGATCACTCATGATTTTGGCCTAGCTTGAAATGCAATTCAAAACCAAAAGTAAAAGAAAAGGAATTCTATTCCTGGAATAATGTTGAAAAACAAAGCTATCTAAAACTAAGACAAACGACCAGTATTTAAAAACCTATATCTGCCCTAAACCTAATTGAAAAAAGATTTGGAAAACAATTACCCAAAATACCCTTAAAATCTAAAAGACATAAAAAATGTCTAAAAACCAATCTAGAAGATCCCGGATGGCCGAAAAAATGTGGTACTACATAGCAAGGCTATGAATATTGCTCAGCAACCGATTTCCAGTCGTCTAGTGAAGTTTTGGCTTATTTTGAGACAGTAGGTTCCGCCCGCATCCCGAGGTAGAGGGTCTAAATCAGTTCGGATCAGGCCCGTTTTCCTTGGAGTCTCTTGGACCTTCGTGGACTCCCTGACGAGGGCTTGGTCGGTGTAATCTGCTGGTCCTAACTGCTCTGTCCATCTTGGACTATGTCCTCATCAACGTAGTAGCAACAGTGATACTAGTTCTCTCTTCTTTGATAGTATCTCTAGAGAACAATCACTGAATGATCCTATTCTACACATACAAAATGTGCTAACACATATAGTGCAGGAGCACTACCCAATGACTAAAGTTAAGTCACCCTACTTAAAGGAGACTAATGTGTTATGACCTTTGTTCAATGGAACACCCAATTCCATTAATCGGCCAAGAACCAATTCCTTATGATTTAAGCTTCCGGTGATCCATACCTTACTATGCTGAATGTCCTAACACACAGATCATCTATTTAAATTGATTTGGATCTTATTGCATGATGTGCTAATATGTATTTATTTATAAAGATTATAGTCTTTTACAAATTATCTTAGAAAATGATAGTCTTTTTGGGCACAAATACTAACAGACTCCCACTTGCACAAATAAGACTATCCAATCATTTCATAGCTCATACAGTTAACTGAATGCTCTAAAACACTCAACTATTCTAGAGTCTTTATTAAAAGAACTACTAGATAAATCGTTAAAAGATACTAAGTGTCTCACAAAAATAAGGTTGTCTAGTAATTTCATTTCTCTGACAACTATTTGAATGACCACAAGGACATTCAACTGTTTAGAGAGTCCTTGAATATCATTACTATACTTGTTTTGAGAGATACTAAGCAACTCCTTTGTGCATAGCCTTTTGATATATTTCAAATCACAAGGCACTGCGAATATCTACCCAATTATACCCCATATAGTTATCTGAATGTTCTCAAAGATTCAACTATTTAGAGATAATAAGAAAAGTTCTGCTAGAATTAATAGTAAGAGATACATAGTATCTTTATTGTGCAGTTATTCTTGCTTAATTAGAATCCTAAGTTACCCTTCATTTGTTACTCTTGGTGATCATATGCTATGGATTTTTTCAAAGTAATTCTGTGAAGAACTATTAAACAAAAATTCCTCTATAATCACTTCCGATGCTGCTACTCTGATATATAACAAGTGCAACAAATATTTGTAATTGCTTATTCTGGATAGGATAGAATGAATCCTTAAAGGATTAAATATTTATTCCTATCTTTCCGAAAACTTACAAATATAATGTGACTTACTAAAATGATTATATATAATTTCTAGTACTTGCAAAGTACCTGATTTTATATATCTAATCATTTATCTAACTAGAATCCACAAGAGTCTGACTAATATTAGTCCTATATAAAACATGATATGTGAATTTTGTAAAATTGCAAAGCAATTAGAACATAATTCACATAATACTTTTTCCTTTTACCTGTGTAACGAAATACAAAAGGAAATATCACAATCCAAACATTTGAATTTAACAAAAGTTCTTTGGATTGTACATGTTTTACATATATGCCAGTTTGTCATGAGCATGTGATGTCTGATAAATTTAATACTCTTCCATATGTCTTACTCTTTCGAATCTAACATACAGAGTATTACTAATTTATCATCAATCATTGATGACAATTTCATATTGGCATATAGACTCTTTATCTTGATGACATTACTCTATGTCAAAAATAGAATATCATTCATAACAATCATTAGTCTCTTATTCATCTAGAGTGCATCTACGTTTAATTGATGTCTATAAGATTTCAAAAAATCTTATAATAAACGTATGCTCTCTTGAGAACTGATGCTAACTTTAGTCTACAAAAGGACTAAATATTACACAAGATTTATGCTTCCTTTTGGTAATTATACTTTATCTACTTGTATCCATAAAATGACACTAGATTCAATCAAGTCACAAGACTCAATACAGTATTGATTACCAAAAACATTATCTTGTAAATAGCATCTAGGATAAATCTTATTGTTTCTAGTGGTTTCCAATTTTGAATAATTACTTATCAGAATTTTGAAAAGCTCCCACTACAATAAGAATCTTGAGAATTGTAGAGACTAAAGTTGTTAATAGAGATTCTAGGAAACAATTCCTATCTCTTAATTCTACATCTTTAGAACATTGAACTTTTATACTTATATATACCTTTCAAGTATCTAACATTGATGTCAACAAACATCATATGTTCTTGAAGAAAATACAAATAAAAATTCTCCCACTATCCTTTATACTTTTCTTTACCATGGTCACTTTATAAAATTGTAAAACTTAGTCTTTAGATCTCAATCTTGAATTAATACAAAAAACTGGAACTCCCTTTATCTTGAGAAGTTTCATTAAGCCAAAGCTCAATAACACAACTCAAAATTTTTTTCCTTAGTATTATTTCAAAATTGCTAAATATTAAAATTAGTAAAAAATTTTCTTTCTTAAAGTGTATCTTCAGAAGAATTGTATAAAGAAATGTATACAAAGAATTAATATCTATGACCAATATGCAATATATATGTCATCCTTTTGACTATATCATATCTGATTTAATTTATGAAAAGTCACAAGGACCATATACAATAAAATTCCTAAGATTTTATTAAGTTTATCTTTAGAAAAAAGACTTCTAAAACTTAATGATTATTATGAATTATGATGTAGATTCTTTGCTATCTTGATTTCAAACATTTGATTAATAACCTTTCGGTGAATAAAAATCAAAATGTAGTCATAGCCTTTTCTTTCCAAAGCTAATGAACTTGAAGGCCCATTTTGGATTAGAGTTCGAACATTATTAAAATCATTACAAGAATCTAAATAATTGGTCATTAATTCTTATGTATAAAAATAATGCTTTAAACTTGATTTA
>JAOXNR010053673.1:0-13794 GCA_028571225.1 Parsonsia alboflavescens | reverse complement strand
AGAAAAGTCTATGGAAAAGATGTTCATTATATTTCACATAAAAGACTTAATATTTGAGAGAGAGAGATATATATATATATACAAGTTTTGACCTAAACTACAAATATGGTAACACAATATTCACAATTAAGAGAAATGATTCCTTAATCTAATATAGCAATTCCCTAATCAGCTTATGCCAACACTCCCCCTCAAGTGGGTGAAAAAATGTCTTTAATACCCAATTTGACAAGTGAGCAATGAAAATCTCTACTTAACACAGCCTTTGTCAATATATCCACTAACTGGTCTTCGGACTTGACAAATGGTAACTGGATCACTTTTCCATCCAAATTCTCTTTAATGAAGTGTCTATCAATCTCCACATGTTTGGTTCTATCATACTAAACTAGATAATGAGCAATGTCTATAGCTGCTTTATTATCACAAAACAATTTGATTTCCAAACATGGTGGATACCGTAGCTCGGTTAGTAGCTTCCGAAGCCAAAAAAGTTTGCACAACCCCTGTGCTACACCTCTAAATTTAGCTTCTGCACTAGACCAAACTACAACCTTTTGTTTCTTACTTCTCCATGTAACGAGGTAGCCTCCCACAAATGTAAGATACCCTGATGTAGATCTCCTGTGTATCACACTTCCAGCCCAATCTGCATCTATGTAACCCTTTATTTCAAGGTGGCCATTCCTTGCAAATAGCAATCCTTTTCCTGGGGCTGACTTCAAATATCAATGCAACACAACACTCATATGATCCTTACTAGGTGCATGCATGAACTAGCTCACCACACTTACTGCATGAGCAATATCAGGATACGTATGTGTAAAATAAATCAATCGACCTACTAACCTTTGGTATTTCTCTTTATTAGTAGGCGTCTAATCAGGGTACTCTCCAAGCTTACAGTTTTGCACCATAGGAGTGTCTGCAGGCTTGCAATCTAACATTCCCACTTTGGTTAAAAGTTCAAGAACATACTTCCATTGAGACAAGAAAATCCCTTCCTTCGACCTAGCAACCTCGATTCCTAGCAAATATTTCAGACCTCCCAAGTTCTTCATCTTAAACTCCCTAGATAACAAATCTTGCAATTTCATAATCATGTCATCTACATATATGATAAGAGTTGTCATCCTTCCTTGAGCACCTTTTAAGAACAGAGTATGATCTTAATTACTTTGGGAGTATCCATACCTTCTTATAAGTGAGCTAAAGCGACCAAACCATGCACGAGGGGACTGCTTCAACCTATACAATGATCTTTCCAACTTACACACCCTATTCGACTGATATGCGCATCTATATCCAAGTGAAAGCCCCATATAGATCTCCTCCTCTAAATCTCCATGAAGAAATGTATTCTTCACATCAAATTGATGTAAAGGCCAATCCAAGTTTGCAAACAGAGATAACAACACCCTTATAATGTCTAACTTGGCAACAGGAGAGAATGTTTCCTGATAATCCACCCCATAAGTCTGTGTGTACCCTTTAGCTACCAATCACCCCATATACCTCTCAATTGTGTCGTCTGCCTTATGTTTGACTGTAAACACCCACCTACATCCAACTGGCTTTTTCTTCTTTGTTAGTTCCACAAGTTTCCAAGTTCAAATTTTCTCCAATGCCTCCATGGCTTGAAGCCATTTCAGATTCTTCATGGCTTCTTCAACTCTGTTTGGAACTTGAACTGAAGAAAACGTGGACGCGAAGGCTTGTAGTGGTGTGGATAGCCTTTTGGTAGACACATAGTTTGCAATAGGATATCGAGACCGCGGTCCTCTACATCCGGAGAATATCGATTGGGTGGTTTGCCCCTATTATGCCTATCAGGCAGCTTATAACTAGTAAGCACATCAGCATCTTCAAAAGAATCAAGTATGATAGAAGTACATACCTTAGGTACATTCTTAGGAGCTTGGAGTGGTACTAAAGAGGGTGAAAAGGGCGAAGACAAGGAGGGCTATTGTAGCTGTGCGACCTCAACCTTGACCTTCAACCTCGAGCTCACAGGTACATTCTTACAAGCACCATGAGGCAGTAGCTCAACATCCTCAGCCTCAGAATCACACTGTTCACACCCATCAATCACTCCTGTAGTCCCAAGCTCCCACAAATGCCTAGTTCTACATCTAGTCTCCCACTGAACAGGACATTGGTGGAAGGAAAATAGGACTCCATCTCGTTAAATGACACATCTATGGTGACATACATGCGCTTCCCGGCATAGCACCGATACCCTTTTTGAGAAGGTCCATAACCAAGAAACACACACTTGACTGCACAAGGGTCAAGTTTGGTCTGTTGATTTTTGTGAAAATGGACATAAACGACACACCCAAATACCTTCGGAGGCAATGTGAAAACCGAAGAAAGAGACACATGTTCGATAAGTGCTTGCATTGGCGTGCGATAACTCAGGATGCGGGAAGGCATGCTATTCAACAAATAAGTAGCTGTGACTACAGTAGAATCCCAAAAACGATGGGGAACATGGCCATCCTCCAACAGTGCTCTAGTGGTTTCAAGAAGATGGAGATTCTTGCACTCAGCAACACCATTCTGCTGAGGAGTCTGAGGGCAAGAAGTTTCACGTAACAAACCATGTTCTTGAAAATAAGCGGCAAGAGGTTTACTCAAGTATTCGCCACCATTATCACACCGAAGAACCTGAAGTTTGGCCCCAAACTGAGTCTGAATCATACGGTGAAAAGTCCGAAAGATAGCTTTTCAACCTCATTCTTATGTTTCATCAAATATAGCCAAGTCATACTTGTGCAATCGTCAACAAAGATGATAAATCATCGAAACCCAGATACAATAGTAATAGGAGATGCACACCATACATCAGAATGAATTATGGAAAAATGAGTAGAATTGATATTCAAACTGGAAGGAAAACAAGTGCGATGGCTCTTTGCCAAAAGATATGTATCATATTGAAAACTAGAGTTTGATAGATTATGAAATAACTTGGGAAACAAATGTTGTAAATACCCACTAGAATGGGTGACCGAAACAATGGTGCCATAACCAAAGTTCCTTCTCTTGAGCTAGCTGTCCACGAGAATGATAGGTCTATCCAAGTAATTTCATCCACGAAATACAGCCCCGCCCTCTTCGTACCATGCCCAATAATCTCCTTCGTGAGAATGTCCTGAAATAGGAAAAAATCAGGGTACATGAACACAACACAGTTTAACTCATCAGTGAGTTGTCCAACTGATAACAGACAATTAGACAATGTAGGAACAAGTAAGGTATGAGATAGAGAGACAGCAACCATCACAGGAAAGCTATGCCCATTGGCATTGTAAATACAATCTCGACGTGGTGTGGTAGATGTAAGAAGGTCACCAGATTCCAAAGTCATATGATCAGTAGCACCAGAATCAATTATCCACCCATGATGACCATCGCCATGTCCATTAGTAAAGACAAACCCAAAATTACCTTCAGGAGATTTGGCAGTAGCAAATTCAGGCTTCTTGGGAATTAATGACAAGCTGCTAGTCCCTAAGGAAGTTTACCTTCCATTTTGCCCCTTCTGTGAGCCTGGTTTCTTCTTCTTATTTTGAAAATCATCCCACCAGCCTGGATAACCATGCAGTTTAAAGCAAGATTATGTTGTAGGTTTAGGATTCCCACAGTGAGAACACCCTTCGGATTGAATTGGCATACCAGGTCTAGGACGAGCTCTCAGGGCAAAAGGCACTAACTAGAGGTGAGGATCACCCTTGCCTCGTTGCCATGGCAGAACCAGAGGTGACCTCGATGGGAGTGGAGAGCATGACAAATTGGCGCATATCTTCTCGCCTCACCCGTGCATATGCTTGCTCAATAATGGCGAATCGATCCATCTTCAGAACATCAGCACGAACATTATCCAGGAGATCATCAAGACCATCCAGAAAAATATAAACTCGATCTTCATGGACAAAGGCATTGTACCCCAGAATGTCTACTGGATATTGCATAGGATTAGGACATCGGAAATCAATCTCACGCCAGAGCCCTTGAATATCGTTGTAATATTTCTTGATGAGTCCACCGCTTTGCTTCAATTGAGAAACTTGCTTCTGAAGATCATAGATTTCGGAGGTGTCTGATCCATCAAAAAAGGTCGTTGCCACAGCATCCCATACTGCTTTTGCAGTAGGAAACCGAATAAAGTTCGGGATCAAGGCTGGATCCATAGAATTGATAAGCCAACCTTTCACCATAGAATCATAGGTCTTCCATTGTCCAGAAAAGTTATCAATAGGCAGGGGCTCAGAAGAACCACCATTGAAATTCCCTAATTTGTCTTTGCCCGAGACATACATCTCAATAACTTGGGACCATACGCCATAATTTTTGCCATCAAGCTTGACAGCAATCGATGCAGTAGGAGATTCAATGCACGGTGGCGCGGCCTACTAGGTCAAGAATTGCTTCATCCCAATAATCGGGTTTGCTAGAATGGCCATAGCAGAGGTACTAGCATCCGCTTGGTCAATTGCAACTATCCCCTGATTGTCGGCCATGAGATCAAGTTCGTAGAAGCACGCCGAACGGCACAACAGAGAAAAGAAAAGTCTGTGGAAAAATGTTCATTCTCTTTCACATAAAAGACTTAATATCTCATAGAGATATATATATACAAGTTTTGACCTAAGCTTCCTTCTACAAATATGGTCACACAATATTCACGATTAAGAGAAACGATTCCCAAATCTAATATGGCAATTCCCTAATCAGCTCACACCAATATATACATCTATAAATCTGTGATCTCAATTCTCACAGAAATAATGTACAGGAAAAAAATTTCATCACTATTAACTAGAATGACAATTGTTTGTCAAAAGGGTGTACAACTTAGCATTCATGAATAGGGTTTCTCGAACCTTGAATGTCAAGGGGATTCAGGAACTACCGAGGAAACTCAAATGACACATGAAAGTTGCTCTACACCTTGGGAACTTTACTGTCTTTCAATATGGCTCAAACTTGAACAATTTCTTCCAAAAGAATTTTAGAGAAGTCAATGTATATATATATATATATATATATATGTATGTATTTATATCATGGTATCAGAGCGGAGATCCTGAGTTCTTATCCATTTATTGTGTTATTATATCACGTATTGGACTTTTTATTAAAAATTTATATTGGTCCACACGTGAGGTGACGTGTAAGTATATATAAATTTAATCCCGCTATAATAACTTAACCTTTTGAGGCCAAGATGGTTTACCTATCAAAAAAAAGTCCAAGAGAGTGTCTCTTAAAACATCTCACATGCCTAAATTAGTGAACTTGTGTGAAGAGGAGAAAAGGAAGATAAAACTTAGAGAATAATGGATGTATTATTTTGTTGGATCTAATTCGTTACCTTCTATACTTAAGTTTTTAACATGTAAGGGGAGAATGATCTCTTCCTTCGCAATTGTCCTTTCTCCTTTTTCAAAATAACCAGTGGAATGATCATCAGTTATTTTATAGTAGGTGCATTTAATCCCTTGTACCTTATGTCTTGCCGAGTTCAGCTAGGTTGTCTTCAATTAAATCCTCTGAATCAGTTAGGGTTCTGACCTTTAGTTTTAATAGTTGGGCCTTCCAATTTGCTTGATTGAGCCATGGGTCCGTTGACTTCTATTCACCTGTCTTAACGGCCCAACATCCAACAACATTTTTCTTCACATACAATATAATTTCTAAAGACTAAACAATAGAACAAAATAACAAGGGATTAATTAAAGCAACTTAGTTCAAGAAGGAATGAAGAATTGGCTAATAAATTCTCGAACCCATAATATTTTTCCAGTACAAAAAGGGGTGGGGGTGGGAGGGTAATATGTTCGAGGAAAAATATGAATTGAGAGAGATTAGTGAGATTATTTCATATTATTTTCTCCTTGATTTATTCTCCGAAATTTTATTCTAAAATTGTACAATTATATCCCTTAGATTTGGTTGATTGATTTACTTCAACTCTTATATATTGTAACTTATTATACAAGATCAATACATAAAAATATTTGCTTCACTAGGTTTTATGGTATTAGAGCCTTTGGTTGTGAATTCTTAGATCACATACTCAAACGTTTTTGAGAATTGAAGAGTTATTGGTCAATCTAATTTTCAAACTATATCCTTTCTTAAGTTTTGATCCATAAATTTTTTTTTTTTTGTCTGTTTAGTCCTTAAACAATTTACATCTTGACCAAATTCTTCATAAATTTCACCAGAATTTGGAGTCATTTTGGTCAATTCAAACCTCAAACTATACCCCCACAGGCTTCATGTTGCTTGGCCTTGTCATTCATAGACTGGATTGGCAAGTTAGGGAAGATGATTGGAAATTTTGAAAAGTAAGGTTTTTAAACTTGAGAGTTTATATAACCCAGTAGAGATCCCATAAATTTAACTCGTAAAATCATAAAGTTTATATAATATATATATATACATATATATATATATGCATACAAATAAACAGAACAAACAAATTAAAATTCCAATTAAAATAGTAAATAATTTTATATAGTCAACATTTAGCATTAGCAATTAAAATTTCTATACATTAGTACTTTAAAAAAATTTAGGTCTTATTAGATTAAAAAATTTGAAACTTAAAGTATGTCAACATAAAAACTATTAAAAATGATTCAAAAGTTTTAAAAATTAAATTTATCTGTATAATACAAGTATGATATATTTATAAATGTATTATTAACATACACTTGAATGATATAAATATATATATATATATATAGAAGGTTTTTCTCCTATTTGGTCCCACTTGTTTGGACCAAACTATATAATGATCCTACACTTTTTTTTTCAACCATAACAGTCCCTCATGAATTTACGAGCTACTGTAACGGTCAAAACAATCCTTCTTCGACCATTCTCAAGGCAAAGTAGGTCACGTGAGGGCTTTTCACATATTTGATCCTACATGTTTGGACAAAAATATATAATGATCCCACATGTATTTTTAACCATTATAATCCCTCGTGAATTTATAAACTGTCGTAACGGTCCAAACACCCTTCTCCACCATTTTCAAAGTAGGTCACTGGCCGGACACATGACTAACAAATGAGGATAAATATGTCATTTTAAAAAACATTCAAAATCATCAAGAATCCAACTTTAATTCAAATTTCAAAATTTTTTTTTCTTCTCCTTTTTTTAAAATCAAATTCACATACAAAGGCAAATGAAAGCCTCAATGTATGGTATGAAGCAAGACAAAAATTCCTCTATAAATTATTGAGAATTAATTATATATTTCTCTTGTACTCCTGAGACTTATGCAATCTCATTCTAATTTCCCATCATCTCCTCAAACCTATTCAGACAAGTTTTCTCATCTTCCATTGTAGCATTTACTCATGCCTATATGTCACTGACTGATCTTCATCTTTATAAATATCTTCTTATCGGTTGAATCATTTAGTTGGGTGAAGCAGAAATGCTTCCCTTCTTCCTCCTAGATAGACTTCAATCATTTCTTCTCCTAAAATTATCGAACAGACTAAAACAACACTCATCTTCTTATCGGTTGAATTATTGAGGATTGTTAATGTATTTTAAAATGACATACTTGTCCTCATTAGTTAGTCATGTGCCCGGCACATGACTTGTTTTGAGAATGGCTAGAGAAGGATTGTTCGAATTGTTACGACAGTTCATAAATTTATGAGGGATTATAATGGTTGAGAAAAAACTTGTAAGACCAAATAGGCGAAAAGAATTTTTAAAATGATATATTTGCCCTAAAGTGATAGGCACGTGACCTACTCCGCCTCGAGAATGGCTGGAGAAGGGTTGTTTGTACCATTATGGCAGCCCGTACATTCATGAGAGACTGCTATGGTCGAGAAAAAAAAAATGTAGAACCATTATATAGTTTGGTCCAAACATGTGGGACCAAATAGGTGAAAAGCCCTATATTTATATTCATATGATCTTATTTGGTAAAAAAAGTCCAATTTTAAGGTTTATTAGATATTATTATTATCAAAATCGGATATATACATCACATTAACGAAATAAGAAACAAAAACCTATAGCAGAGCTGGTAGAAGCCTTGGTTACCATTTTCATTAACTTGGTTTGTGATGTGGACATTTGAACCTATCCAACTCATGGACTGATACGGATCCTCTACCTCGGGATGCGGGTCGACCCAATTGTCTCATAATGGACTGAAACTTGACTGGGCTACTAGGGATGGCCCAATGAGCAATACACATAGCTTTTCTATGACCTATGACTTTTTCGGCCATCCGAGATCATCTTGATGGGTTTTCGAGTACTTTTTATGTTTTTTTGATTTAATTATATTTTAGGGATATTTCCGTAATTTTGTTGTTTTTTTAACTATTTCTGAATCGGATTAGGATTCTTTTATTTAAATTCTATTAGGATTCTTTTAATTAATTTCGATTAGGTTTAGGATAGATTTACGTTATAAATATGTCATTTTGTCTTAGCTTTAAGAGAGAAGCTTTGTTTTTCGATATTATTTCAAGAATCAAATTCCTTCTCTTTTACTTTTGGTTTTGAATTGCAATTCAAGTTAGGCCAAAATCATGAGTGATCACACAAAACATCTCAAAATCGTGAGTGATCACGCAAAACATCCTTTTTCTTTCCCTGTTCGGTTGTTTTCAGATAATTGTGGACGATCCAAAAATCGTCCTGCATTAGTTTGAACCCTCAATATCGCTCATTTGGCCTATAATTTCAATTTTAGATCTATTTTACTTGGGCCTGGGGGTAAAATTGTGTGATTTTAGAATCAAGCTCAAGATTTTAAAAACCTTGTTGAGGCTCTAAATGACCTCTATTATTTTAAGGGTTCTCCTTTAAGATCAAGTGATTCTAAATATTTTTCTCTTGTCAACCTTTCCACCTTTGATGTTATTTTATGACATAAGCGTCTTGCCCATCCAAGTTTTTGTTATTTGAAATATTTGTATCCAAAACTATTTCTGAATAAAAGGCCATTTTTCTTCCACTATGAAGTATGCATCGATCTCATCCAAACAAACTAGAAATAACTATCCAGTATGCTCATACCAACCTTCAAAGCCTTTCCATCTCATCCAAGACTTGCTTGTACCTCTAGTCTTACTAGGTCAAAATGGTTTGTTACATTTATTGATGATCATACTCAAACTTATTGTTTATCTTCTGAAACATAAGGGATTTATTGGGTCAATTTTCCAAGAATTTCACAAAATGGTGAAAAATGTTTTTCAATCAGAAATTCAAATTCTTCGAACTAATAATGGCAAAAACACAAATGATTTTTCCACTTACCTTAATAGCCATGTTGTCTTTCATCAAAGTTCTTGTATTTATATTCCCAAACAAAAAGGTATTTCTCAAAGGAAAAACCATCACCTTCTTGAAGTAGCCCGCTCACTCATGTTCACTACCAATGTTAAAACAATTTTATTGGGTGAAGCCGTGTTAATTGCTACCTATCTCATAAATCAACTTAACTCCAAATTATTAGAATTTAAAACACATCTGAGCCAATTGCAGAACCATTTTCCTGACATTAGGAGCTTAAACTTACTTCCTCCTTGAGTTTTTGGTTGCATTGTTTATGTGCATAACACCAACCCAGCCAGTGGAAAATTGGACCCCAAGGCCAACAAATGTATTTTTGTGGGATATTCACCAACACAAAAAGGTTGTAAATGTTATTATCCTCAAACAAAGAAGTTTCTAGTTTCTAGTGATGTTACTTTTCTTAAGTCTCAAAATTACCCCTCTAGGAATTTTCTTTAGAAGGAGAAAACAAAGGAAGAAAATCATTGGGACAGTTCAATATCTCTACCAATCTCTCTACCAGGGTCCTCAACAAACACTACTACCTTACCCTTGATTGAACCTATCTCTATACCAGAATCCTCAACAAACACTACTACCTTATCCTTGATTAAACCTATGCAAGACACTAATTAGAGAGAAGAGCCAAGTGACAATAGTAGACCAGTAGCTCCTAGGCAAAGCCATGAATTTGGACTTGCAAATAGTTCTCCCAAATGAGGTTCACACACAAGTAATTACTAAGCAAGCTTTTTTATCCTAATGTACCTGTGGCTCTCAGAAAAGGTGCAAGGACTGTAAAACTGAGTTCAAGGTATCCATTGTCTCATTATGTGTCTTATTGTACACTCTCACAAGATTACAAAGCATGTATTTCCAAACTTGATGAGGTACACATCCCTGCAAATGTTCATGAGGCTTTAAAAGACCCCAGATGCAAGGTGGTAGAGATGGAAGAAATAAAAGCTCTGAATATTAATCAGACATTGGAATTGGTGCAGCTTCCTGAAGGAAGAAAATTGATTAGATGTAAGTGAATTTTTTCGGTCAAATTTGATTCTAAAGAAAATTTTAAACGGTTTAAGGCTAGATTAGTAGGCTAAGGATATACACAAACTTATAGAATTGACTACAAAAAGATCTTTGCTCTAGTGGCTAAGTTGAATTCGATTAGAGTTTTGTTATCTCTTGCTGCAAATTTGGACTCGGAATTACACCAACTAGATGTCAAGAATATTTTCCTTAATGGAAGTTTAGAGGAAGAAGATACATGAAGCTACCCTCAGAGTTTGCAGGAAACACAAAATCAAGTACTGTTTGTAACTAAAAAGGTCTTTCTATGGCTTAAAACAGTCACCTTGAGCATGGTTTACCTACTTTAGTAGCTCTATGAAACAATTTTGTTATACTCAGGGACAAGCTTATCAATCTTTGTTTGTGAAAAGAGTGATAGTGGGAGGAGATCAATTCTTATTGTTTATGTTGATGATATGGTAATCACAGGCAATGACATTGAGGAAATTCAAAATCTCAAGAAGCAACTCCAAGCAACATTTCAAGTAAAAGATTTAGGAAAATTACAATATCTTCTTAGAAAGGAAGTTGCTAGAAGTAAGCAGGGACTCTTCATTTGTCATAGGAAATATGTTCTTGATCTTTTAAAGGAGATAGGCAACCTCAAATGCAAGCTAGCTTCCATTCCAATTGAAAGAAACTAGAAGCACAATATCATTGAAACTGATTCTCTTGTGAACCGTGAAAGGTACCAGAGTCTAGTATTAAAATTAATTTATTTATCTCTAACTGGACCTGACATTGGTTACCATGTTAGCTTGGTAAGCCAATTTATGCACTTACCCACCAAGAAACATCTTGAGGTTGTTGATCAAATTTTAAGATATTTGAAGGGAACTCCAAGAAAGGGGGTATTGTTTAAGAAAATAGATAGCAGAGAAGGTGAAGGCTTCTCAGATTCTGATTTGGGTTGGGGGAGGGTTCAATTGACCAAAAATCCACAACATGATGTTGCTCTAAAGTGTGGGGAAATATGGTCATTAGGAGAAACAAAAAAACAATTGTTGTAGCGCAGAGTAGTGCCAAAGATGAATATAAAGAGACTATTCAATAGGTATAATCTAATGAAATTATATAGTGATAGAAAATCAGCTATTAGTGTTGTTCAAAATCTAATTCAATATGATCGAATGAAGCTTTTCAAGATTGTTCCTAATTTCATTGAGGCTAAAATTGAAAATGGGTCCATTAATCTGTAATATGTGCCTACTTCCAAATAAGAAGGGGATGTGTTCACCAGAGCCGTGCAAAAAGGAGGTTTCAATTCAAACTTCAGCAAGTTAGAAATGATCATGATCGATATATATTCATCAATTTGAGAGGGAGTATTAAAGAAAAAAATATGAATTAGGAGAGATTAGTGGGCTATTTCATATTATCTTGTCCTTGATTTCTCCTTGATTTATTCTTTAAAATTTTGCCCTAAAATTGTGCAGTTGTATCCCGTAGATCATGTTGATTGATTTACTTCGACTCCTATATATTGTAACTTATTGTACAAGATCAATACACATGAATCTTTTCTCTACAAAGTTTTATAATCATCAATTATGTCAACATGACATAGATGAAAAGAGAAGAATCATGGACTATAAGAGAACAAAACTTGGAGATGAGAATGGTAGCGTATGCCAAAAAATGCTTCATTAATCAATTGAAATACACTGACTTCACATGATTCACTACTTTTTGATGGTAGACTAATAATAACCTGTTTAGAATTTAACACTATGGACCTAACAACACTCACGGTCAACTACTGGACAATTGTCCTTATTATGTCAGAATGAATATCTTGAATTGACAATAGATACTTAGACCCATTCTTATTAGTCATATCATAACTATTCATATTCCAAATGTGGGATGGGGCATCACAAGTTAACAATGGGTATTTAGGTTCATTCTTATCAATTATATTATAACCATACATATTCTCGATATAGGATGGGTATCACAAGTTGTTAATGGTCAATTTTAAGAATTGTATTTTCAAAAAACCAGTAGATTTTTTTTCTTTTTTTTCAAACACCTTTATAAATATAATCTAAATTTTTTACTTCCTTCGTTTAAAATTTACTTAATTTTGACTTTATATAAAAATTAAAATATATTTTCATGCTCCATCTAAATTTCCAAATCATAGTTGTTATTACTTAATTAATGATATAGTTTCAATTAATGAGTTATTGATTGTAAATATATATCTTAAACTTAGAAACGTTATTATTGAAATTTTACTTTTTAAATATGCTTATTTTAGAAAGTAGAAAGCCATGCTTTTATCCGTAAATGCGTACTATTCAAAACTTTTCAGTATGGAAGAATTAAATAATTAAATTTGATTTATAGTACATGATCATAGTTATACTATTTTGATCACACATAGCAAGATAATATTGGAAATGAGTCATAAAATCTCAAATTTTTAGAGTAGCATGTGAAACATAGGATAAATTAATTTTAGGTAATAAAATTCAACTCTAAAAGAGACAAAAATGATTTGCTTGAGTGGTAAAAGTAATCTTACCTATTATTATTATTATTATTATTATTATTATTATTAGCGGTGTTCAAATCAGTTCGTACAACTATTTCGCTAGGAGTTCCAACTTCCCAATGCTAGAGTAATCTTACCAATTATTGAAAGATCATGAGTTTGAGTCTTGAAGGCAACAAAATGTTATCATATTGAGATTATTATCCTCTAATGATTCCATCTAATTAGTTGAGTCCAAATTAAACCACATACCGATAAAAAATAATAATAATAATTGAGCTAGATCTTATAATAAAACTTTATTTTTCACAAAAAAAAATAATATTTACCTTTATAATATTATGAAAATCTATGACGATGGTGGGCAGGACAACTACTACAACATAATCTTTCATAATTTTCTACTATAAACAATGAATTTAGATACGAGAACATTTTTTAAGCCCAAAAAATTATATTTTATAAGGTCATGTACATCTTATTACCCCCATCTAGAATTAAATATTTTATTTTGATTTTGATAGATTTTATTGAAAGACCTTAACTTAATTCATTTTTAATATAGTAATACCTTTTTTGTAAAATTTAACTGCAACTCTTTGTTTTCTATCAAATCTCAATGAATCCATACAAAAAAGAGGGATCCAGAGGATATGTGAGAGATCCAAATTGCTCTAGTGGATGAATATCAAGTCCAAGGTCCAAGAACTACCGGATCATCAAGGATACCTTCAACATCTAGGGGTTACAACCCTATTATGGAACCCTGTTCGATAAGTGGAATGCATTAGCTGCCTGTTCTCAGGTTGAGCAATAATGACCAACGAAGGACAATCACTTATTTTTAAAGCTAGAGTTCTTAAGGCTGGCCAAAGAGTCGG
>JAOXNR010053672.1:0-13794 GCA_028571225.1 Parsonsia alboflavescens | reverse complement strand
GAAGAGAAGGGGGGGGGGGGGGTGGAAATGGATTTAGAATATACGGGCTCAATAAGTAATTTCATTCCTCTTATTTAGTGGAAAACATGCATTCACTTGGTCACATGCATATAGGGATGGAAAATGACTTGACTCACAGGGGACTAGAATTGGCATGACCCGTTTGAGACTGGTATTACGTAGTTCGTTTAAAAAGAAGACAAGTATGGGTTTTAAAGGGAGGACCTGTTCACAAGTTAGGTCAGGTCTGGGTGGACTATTGTTTCGTCCTGGCCTGTTGTGTATTTTTATTTTATTTTTTAAAAACTATAATTGAATGTCTCTTAAGTCTTACCCTCGTTTAGCTTCCCTTTTTTTCGCCTTCATCTCATTTAACCCATGCCCCTTCACCCCCACCCCTAGTGGCATCGCATCTCCCCATCCTAAACCACCCATTCACTAGTCGTTGCCGCTTCTCCATTCAAGAGAACTATCTGTCCCTTCCCTTCTCCAGCTTCTTTCCACTGGGAACTTTACAATCAAACCAACATTCTTCATTGCCAGTTGCTATCATGCCTATTGTTCAGATATGTGTTTTGCTGATTTAGACTCCGGAGTCCAGATGCAAGTCAACTCCTCTTCTTAAGTCTTTGTGGTTGTAGTTGTAGAGGTCAATACTCAATAGTTTTTTTCCTTCTCTTTTTTTTTTAAGGTGAGACAAAGTTAAACATCAGTACACCATGGTATGTATTACAAATAAAAATACATTTTTCTTTTTTCAAAAATTAATTTTTAACATCAATCCAATAATTTTTTTTCACAATATTAGATGTTTAGATAGAATATTTTAACACTTTAAGAACATTCTCAAAACCTGGTCCTTATTTTCTAGACCCCACAAGAGTTTTCAAACGGTTTCATGCTTTTTTAATTGATTAAAGAAGTGAGGTTTTTTTCTTTTTTTCCTTTTAATTATGATTGTAGCCTATAAAAATCATTTATATTTAGGATCCTCGCTTCATAATCAAATGATGATCAAAGAAGATTAAGAGAAGTGGTGACTCAAGAGATTAAATGTGAATGTTATATTTCTAATTTAAAATATTTTCTTAGATTGAGAGAAGTGGTGACTCAAGAAATTGCATGATCAAGTCTAATTTTTAATTTGGTTTCTTTGTTTTGGATAATTGGATGTGTATTGTATTTGAATTTAATTTGGACTTTGTATTTTGTTCAAGGGAAAAACTGATATACTGTTTGGTATCATGTACATTGTTTAAGTGTGGAACTCTTACATGTGATGCATATGTTTAGACAATGAATATATTGAATTTGGAATTAGTAAAAATAGCTTGCCTTTTTTGTTTTTTGTTTTTTCTGATAAATGAAATCAATTTTTCCCCCTCTCTTGAATGGGCCGTTCAGGTCAAACGGGTCAGGTTGACCCATCCAAAAGAATTCAGAATATGTCAATATGGGACAGGCCATGTCTAGCAGAAATAGGACAAGGCCAGTCATGAGCCTAGATTACGAGACCCGTGGCAGGTCTAGCTTCAAGACAGATGGGTCAGATCTGGATCTTCAAAAACCTCCCTTGATATTGCCCATTGTCATCCATACATGCATAATCTTCACAAAAAATAAAGGGTACTTACTAAATAATCAATATATCTTTTGCAATGTTTTCATAAGTGGACCAGACATCGAATCGAACTGGTAAGGGGTTAAGGTCGAACCGATCGGGATTAGGTTAGTGAATTTTTTAATTAAAATATATATTATAACTTTAAGAAACCCCATACATAATGACGAATAAATGTTAGAGGGGGGAAAAATGCTACATAACCACAATAGCAACCTACTAAACATTAGGAACAAGGAACCGATAAAACTACGATCTTAAAAGTTCAAATCTACCACAATCATCCATAATAAAATATCCAAATGTAATGATTCAAATGTCGCTACATCAACCAAAAACATCATACCAAATATAATCATCCATTATAAAGTGTCCAACATAATCACCAAATAGTAACAAACATATTAAAAAAACATAATTCCTTCACAAATCCTCAATACCATCGTCTCCTCCTTCTTGGGCTTCCAAAGGATTGACATCTTCGTCATCCAAAAGAACGGCATTCTCGTCGTCTAACAAAAAAAAAATCAAAACCTCATTAAATCTTCCAAACTTTTTTATTTAAAAAAAAAAATTAAAAACGTAAATAAACCTTTAGATGTATCGTCATTACTGGCTTCAACATCCTTAGGATATTCTTCTTCAAGCATGTTTTTAGTTACATCATTATCAGGCTCTCCTTGTTCTTCTTCTTTCTCCACAATCCACAATTCCGTTTTGTCAATTGATTCATAATGAAGTGGATCATAAGGATTTTTGCAAGTATCCAACCTAACATATGAAATAAACGTGATCAAAAATCATAATAAAACTTATAAACATACACTATTAAATATAACATAAAATTATCACTAACTTACCTCTCTTTTAAATGCAAATTGTAATGAACATAAACAAGATCATTCAACCTTTGATGCTCCAATCTATTCCCCTTGTTAGTGTGGATGAGTTCAAATGCACTCCAATTTCGCACACGTCCAAAAGAAGTAGTGTTTGGCCAAGAATTATTATTGTCAATTTTTGTAAGTTCTGTACATCATAACCAAAAAATCTCCACCATTCATCTAATAAGTAATAATACAACAAAATAGTATTAGTCCAAATTTAAAATAAAAAATAAAATATAGTTAATTCTGAGAAGTAAAAACAAGTACAGAGAAAAAGGAGAAAAAAAAACGTATTGGGTCTAGAAATCTTACTACAGAGGAGTGCTTTTGGACAAGAGAAACACTTTTAAAGCTCCCGAAATACCCCTAGCTCCATCGTCATTTTCGTGCCACTAATATCCTCAACCTTATCGGTTACATTAAGCAGACCACGTATAATCCAGGTTTCTTGAAAAAAAATTCTTGTTCATACTGAAAAGCAGGATTCAAATAGTATGCTGTCACATGAAGATCCTTCCTTAATATGGTGTCCCATCTATTCTTGATAATTGTTGTGTACACATGCTTCTTATTTTTAAATATCCTTTTAATCTCCAAACATGCCCTATACATACCATCATCAATGTATCCTAATGAGGGCTTTTCATCAGTGTCACAAAGAACCAAACAAATGAATTATTGGAGACATAATACTCACAATCCTCAAACAGCCACTCAAGAAGTTTTCATCTAACACAATAACTTTAACATCTCTACCTTTTGATGTTTTCAAGAACTTTTTAAACTCTCCACTAATAACCGAAGCTTGCAAAAGATCTTCTTAGGCATGTAAACTTTGTGATGCAATAAAATTTGTTGCAAAATAGGAAGCTCCAAGAAGAATAATTTCTCTCCGACAAAGTCTTTTTCTTAACCAATTTAATGTCACTTGATGATTATGAGCAAATACAATCACTCTAGAAGCAAGAGTTGTCAATTTCTGTGCCTCTTCTAGATCACTGATATCTTTCATTATCAAATTGACACAATGGACAGCACAAGGTGACCAAAAGATAGAAGGATACCTCTCCATAAGTTTTGCACTTGCAGCTTTGTAATTCACTCCATTGTTTGTAACCACATGAACAACATTTCTAGGACCAACAAATTCTACAAGCTCAGAAAGGGATTACATAGATTTTCAGCATTTGTGTAAATATAAGAAGCATCAATAGAAAATTTATCAATGGTCTTTGTCTACTATCTGTCCATCCATCTCCTATTATAGTACAACAAGATTTAGCCCAAATGCTTCTTTGAGACTCAACAATCAACTCCACATGCTTCTTATCATCACATAACAAATTAACATGCAAAGCATGATAGGAAGGATGGTTATATCCATGACCCATACTAGTAATTCTATCAATGGCAAACTGAAGGTATCGTGAATTACAAGCAGTAAATGGAATACATGCATCGTAAACTATTAAATGGAATGCATGCATCATAAAATCATAATGCAATTTCCATATCAGTGCCATGCCATACTTTGCAATGATGCTTTAATGCTTGCTGCGAAAGATCACTCACACTTTTTCTAAAGTATGAATCTATCTCAGAACTAGAAGAAACCTTTCTTTTTCCGGAAGAGGCTCATTGTGAAAAATTAGAATTTGGCCGATCACTATTACTTTCAAACAAAGAAACATAATTAGCAATCCCTCTCTTACATTTATTTTTAAGTGAGGCAGACTCCAAATTAATTTTATTTCAAACCTAACATCAATTGACAATTTTTTTTTCCAAGAATCAACGTTACCTTTCATTACAGAAAGTTGTTGCTTAACTCGATAAATCCCACCCCCTCCAATTTCCTTTTGGAAAAATTGACCAATATTTATCTTTCTTCCATTTATTGATATAGCCATAGTGACATATTGCCATGTTGAATCCTTCTTTTGTCGAACTGAACGATGATAGTTTTGAGAAGATGCACCTTAAATAATTTACTTTTACCTGCATCAGAAAATAGTACTTAGTAAAGTTATAATATTTAATCGTAATTAAATCTATAATCTACTCCTACTACTTTTGAATCTCTAAGTTAAACTTTCGAAAAACTTATCATTTATTAAACAATAAATATTCAGCAGGGAAAAAAAAAATTCCAGTTCATATCAATTTTGAAATTCTTAAAGCAACAATTTTCTGAAATTCACAAACACTTACAAGAATATCATGCTCTTTTAAATTACTCCTAAAATATTTAAAAAACGATTCAAACAAAACAAGAAAGAAATAGAAATTTACATTGTTCATACTAAAATAAAGATTAAACACAGACACTTAAAATAAGAGAGAGACAAAAAGAAAATTAAAAAAGAAAAAAACAATGCTTACAAATAGAGTTGTTGGCATTGTTCTCTATTGGAAGTTTGAACTTTGTGTTGCAGGTCATGCACTATAGCTGGAGATTCAACATAGAGAGAGGGGCAGAGAGCAGACTCACTTGTATTGTGAGAAGTGAGGAAAAGAGACAAGGCAAACTAAGAAAAATCATTTCATTCTTCTTTTTTTCTGAAAAAATAATAATAAATTTTTTTTTTAAAACAAAAAATTTAAACAAAACGACTATGTTCCACTAAAATAGATTTTAAAAAATGACACCTACACAGCGTCTTTCCAATAAGAATGATTTTCAAAAACAACCCAAAACAACTTCGTTAAATTTAAAAGAATTTTTTGTAAAAAAAAATCAAGAACTTTCTTTCCACTCACTCTTGATCTGGAGCGATCCAGTCCAGCCAAATACATATGAGTCTGGTAATTAGACTTTAACGGTCAAAAACATGCAAACATGCAAAAACATACATCGTACAATCATGCAAATAAATACATAATATTCAAAAAATAATATCTTTCATTTCAAAAACAATTGCAAAGGAAATATGTCGAGAAAGAAGTTTTATAAAAAGTGATAATGGATAGGAACCACTTACTTCAAATCTCTAAATCTAAGAAAATCAAAGCCTAACAAAACAAAATCTCAACAAATATATAAAAAAAGATTTAATGCAAATATTATAAATCCTCAAAATCTTAATCCAAACTCTATCCTCCTAATATTTATTTTATATATATAGAAAATTTATTTTATTTCATGTACTATAGTTTAGTTTTAAAAGATAATCTAAAGCATAATAATAATAGCAATAATAGAAGAATAAATTGTTAAAGCTTTTTTTTTAAAAAAGAAATTGTTAAAGAAACATTAAATCTAAAAAACAAGACAAACTACATCTATTAAACATATAAATATAAATATACTCATAACCCATAGAATCTTAAATCCCAATTTACCAGATCATAACATAAATTTCAAAATTTATTCTAGAAAGGAAAAGATCTAAAGGTCTGAATAAATCTCAGAATGTAGAGTGTTTAATTCGAATCTCTAATCTCAAATGTAATGAATCCTGTAACTTGGTCTCAAAAAGGTCGGTAGGGTTGAGAATATGTGGAAAGGGTGAAAATAGGAATTGTCAAAATTACTTGCATTTAAAACCTAAACCTATATGTAATAGAGAAAGAATTCAAATTTATTAAAAGATCCTTAGGTATTTCTAAAATATCACCGAAATTCCCAAAATAACTCTACATATAATAATTGGATCAATAAATTTTGCTAGCATTATATGGACAAACTAGTGGCCAATGATAATTTCAAAAGTTCTAATCTAATCTAATCTCCACTTGATAATCTCAAGTTTCTAGTTCAAAGAACCTAATAAACTGCAGTTTGTGAGGAAAGTTGGGCACAATTGTAGAAGTCTCTAAGGTTTAAGGGAATAGGAATTGGTGCATAAAAGGGAGACAATTTCATTGATATCAATGTAAATATCATTGGAATTGAGACTCTAGAGATTTGTGTATAATGGAGATCAGGGATCAATCATTTTGTTAATGGAATTATCAAGGAAGACATTCACGAAGGACGTCAATGAAAGGAAGATACATAGAAGAAAAGTTTCTTAGAAAGACCGTCATTCCAAGTTTGAGAGATTATGAAATATTTCAAGTCATTACTTTGCTTTGAATGAACCAAATGTTGACTTGAAGATAATATACAAGAACTTGTATTTCAAATACAAGAATGAAGATTGGAAACTCGAAAATCAAAAAAGTCGTGGTTGCTCAAAGGATTGAAGAGTTTATGGTCTTCTTTGGAGATGATCTTGACAATGGTTGTATGTTCTTCTACAAGGATTTGTACTTTAAGTTTAGCCTGAAAACATGATAAAGAGGCTTGAAAACAGGTCAAGGATTAATTAAAATCAAGTGGAAGAAGACAAGAAGGGAAGCACTAAAGAAGAGGATGAAAAACCAGAGAAGGACCAATTGGCACCCACAACCGGAGCCGGTCAAGAGCCCTAGTAGCTCTGATGACAACCAGCAACTTTTTACAGAACTGGATTGAAAAATCAAGGCTTAACCGGTGCAACAACCAATTCTGGTGATCTCAATTTAGTCCTTAAACTTTTTGTTTTTCTAGCTTTGGTCCTAATGTGATCTTGACCCATTTTGAACTGTTTGACTTGATTTTTATTGACTTTTCTTGGTCTTTTATGTTATTTTAAAGGGTTAACAAGTCCTTTAACTATTATTAGGCCTTCTTACATGTTAGCCTATAAATAGTCTCTTTTGTAATTACATGGCTTAGGAAGATAACTTTTCTACAAGCACATTTACAATGTGTGACTTTTCTTTCTTAGATTTCTTCATGAACTTTTCTAGGGTTCTTGAGATACTTAAAAGGACTTTTCAATTACATAGCTTAAGGGGTTGAAATTGTCTACCAAATCAATTAGGCTAGTTAATTGTTAGCATTAACAGGAGGTTAATCTAATTTATAAGCTTGAACAACTCGATGAGTCTTTGGAATTTGAATCTTCTATGTGATTGATCAAAAGTTGGACCAAGATAACGAACAACTTCAACGCAAGATCACATTAGATTTGTGTGATAGTGTGAATGCCTTCGAATGTGATGTTGATGCCAATTTAATGTACGCAATTTGACTAGTTTTTATGTGTTATAATTTATTTAATTTTATATAATTCTAGTCTAATTATAGTGTCCCATTACTGATTCTTTTGTTTGTAATGTAATTTTGGGGAGAAATGGAAGAAAGGAGCAAAGTGGAAATAAATAAAATATGTTTCATGATATGGACCAATTAAAGGGTTAAACATTAGAGAGGTTGGAAATCCTAATTGCTTGGAAAAAGAAGAGTTAATTGTAATTTGGAATCTTTTTTTCTTTTTAATAGAAAGAACTTAGTATCTTCTATCGTCTTTTTTCCATTAAAGGTTCATTAAAAAAGAACAAAAATCTTGAAAGAACAAAATCTTTTTTCTTTGTAATTTGGCTTATTTGGACTCCATTAAAAGTTCTAACAGTAAAAGGAAGAACAAAATAAATCATGAAAATATTCAGAGGGAATATTTTATAATAACTATATTCACACATACACGAACAAACAATCCATATTAAATACATTTGTTTTTAGGGTAAATATTTTTAGGTGTCCCTAAACATTTCAAGAATCTGGTTTTAACCCTCCAACTTTAAATTGTCTGGGTTTAGCCCTCCAACTATGAAAACTTATAAAAAAGAGTCCTTCCATCCATTCTAGATATTAAGCCCTGACGGAAGGTTCTTATATGCCACTCACATGCTATTTTTCAAAGGTATTTTGGACCTTTAATTTTTTTTTTCTTCCTCTTCTTCTCCACTGCTACGGGTGTAAATGAGACGAGACTACTCCGGAACAGTTTGAGCTCGGCTCGGTAAAAGTTTGAATTCGAATGGTCTTAAACTAGCTCGGGCTTGGCTCGAGCTCGATTCTCTTATTAAAGGAACCGAGACGAACTCATATGGGTTCGTTTATTTAGGCTTGCCAGAATAAAAGAGCTTTTAATATATATAATAATAATTTATTTATTTATATAATATAGAATATAATTTATTTATTATATAGTTTATTTATCATGAATTGGAGAATAGCTTCATTTTATTCCTAGGCCTACGGATTGGTGAGTCAAAGAGTACGAAGCGCTGTGGCCCCATCTCATTAGGTATGTTAGCTTTGTGCATGCTCTAGCAGATCCGTTCTTTCAAGCCTTGTCTCCTTGAAACCTCTTCTTTTCTCTTGGTTATTTTCCCACTCCAGAGATCTTTGCATTGAGAAAGCTTGGTTCCTTCTATATTTAGATGAGAAAGTGCAACCCAAGAATGCAAAATACAAAATCAATAAGACATGGCCGGCTGGTTCAATACTAGTTGAACTGGTCGATTGGACTGATACCTTCTATGGTCTGGTCCAAAAAATATTGATATATTATAATTTTATTTTGAATTTTAAATATTATCATTGTAAAATTTAACTTTAATAAATGAGCTTGATCTTGAGTCAAGCTTAAACAAGCCTGTTCACTAGTCAAGCTTAAACTATCTTGAACTTGAATTTTTGATTTTTTTAGATGAGCCCGAGCCTTCCTTATTCTTCTGGAGCCAAGATCAAACCTAGATATTTAGGCTCTTGAGGGCCCAAGCCCGAATTACAACCTAATAAAATATAAACAAGTCGAGCTCTAACCTAGTAGATTCAAGCTCGGCTCGGCTCGGCTCATTTACACCCTTGTCCATTGCTGTGTTTCACCATCCTAGATCTTCCCCCAGGCCAGCTAACCAATCATCTTCCACCACCCATACCCCTCTATTGGCAGTGTGGCTTCGGTCACCATTCCTTCTTTTACCCTCTCCAATGGCCCTTTTCCTTTCACATCCTCTATCAAGCCCAATGCCCACTACAAAAAAGGGGCCATATTGTGGATGTTAAAAATGCATATTGAGGTTTACAATCCCCACGATTTTATTTTCTCCCCACCAAAAACACATATTACTGAAGTTTATAACTCCCGCAATATTTCAATTTTTTATCCGAATTTAATAATTGTGGCGGTTTTTTGACCTCCACAACATTAAAAATTTCTTTCGTTTTTCTTTTTTTTTTTTAGGTTCGCCCCATAATAATTTATTTTAATTTATTCTCCTTAAATAGTGGCAATTCAAAACCTCCTTAGTCATTTATTCATATTTTTTTGTTATTTAAAAAAAATTAGTGAATTAATATTCCATAATATGAATACCTATTTAAATCCTAATAATAGTCATATATAATGTTTTGTAAAACCATTGTAACTGATAAAAAGTGTATAAATTCATTGATAATGTTAACTAATCGTAAAAGTAGACAATAAGTTGTGTATTTGAAAAGACACATACATCGAATAACAAAAACCAAGTAAAAATATAATATTTGGCCTACGGTCAAGTGGATAATATGTCTACAATATCCAAAATTACACAACACTTCCAAGAAATGGTCAACTAAACACTTTGCAACAGTACTTTCCCTATTGTCCGACTAATCACTTGGATAGGAATTGAAATGGCAACTTGGGTTACTTCCACTCGATGAAACATGATTTTGTTTGCTAGAGCTATCACCCGGCTACCAGAAAAAAAAAAAAAAAAAAAAAAGGGGCTCCGGAAAAACGTTATGTAATACCAAAGTGTGAACCAATTAAGGAACTAAGAAGTTTCTAAGGCTGGTAAATTGCTGGTTTAAGCATATTTACTGATTTTTCATGTTTTTGTCTGTCATTATTTATCTAAACATTAAACAATCATAGTCTAAACAATATCTTGATGCTTTTCTGCAATTATACACCAAGTGTAGCTCTTTTTCTTCTTCTTAACTCCCCACATACATCCACTAGGTCCCATATTCCACAGAGGGTAAAGGAGAACAAAAACTGGAAAAGCCTCATAAACCCATCCCTAATAACATAAAAGAACTACAAATAAACCCTTCATCCCTTTTCTTCCAGTCCTTATTTGACTTTCTCGGAAGTCTATGAGACTGAAAAACCCAGTACCTGGACACCAAAAGATGCAATCTTTTCTACTTCTAACTTTGAAAGTTACCTATTGTACTAACTAATTGCATTACAAAAGAAAAATAAATTATAAACAAAAGATATATAAACGCATTATGAATCACATTAGCCCATTTTGACTTATGAGAATAAAGGACACCCGGAAGGCACGAAATTTGAGGGATGACTTGCAAAATCAACATATCACTGAGAAAAAAATCAAGTCTTGAAGATGTTTTCATGCCATTTCCCGTTTTCTTCAGTAGCTAATTAACCACACTCAGACAAAAGAGGCTTCAGTTTTATCTTATTTCGGTACACTCTCAAATATGCAGAATAGAGAGAGAGAAAGAAATGACAAGCCCCTAAGCATATTATTTTGTCCTCACGAGGTACTCTATTCCTGACTAATAATAATACTAGAGCAGTTTATGGCCTTAGCTACTGATGTCTGACTTAACTGATCCTTTTCTTGGATGCATGAGAACAAAACTCAATTGATTTGTGGGTCTGTTGTCATGTTCTCCTATGCTTTGATAAGAAAAAGTTGTTTTTAGAAATAACTGGGTTTGTTTTGAAAGTAGTTAAGGAGGAAGGGATTTGTGGAGTTTGGTGTGTGTGTGGGGTTAATTTAGTCCAAAACTGAATAAGTGCACAAAATGCCAAAATAATTTAGTCCATAAATTCTGATCATATAGCAACCACTTGAGCAGAAACAAAAAGTTGATTATGAAATTCAAGCCTTCTTTTGAATGGGGATTTTGTCTCAAGTACATCTACACTTATTTATGACAATCTTGAATTACATTAGCGCTAACCCCACAATTATTGGAAATTCCTGAATTAAAAGGACATGAATTTCTGCCACTATTACACATTTAACTAAATAGAACACTAGGACTTGACATACAATTTGATGAATTCTATTCTCTACTGCATGCAAAGTACTTAATCTTTATAACACATGCAATGTTATTAATAGATAAATCTCATGCCTATAAAAAAAAAATGTCATCCACAAACAGTTAAAGTATGGCCATCATTAATAGATGATAAGATAAGGTTCAAAAAATAAGAACTCCAATGTTTAGCAAAAGGTTGAGAACCAAATAGTGGTTCAAATGGTTCAGGTATTCATCCTTCCTTCATTAGCGAGTATGCCTTCAATGCTTCAGTGAGTCATAGGAGCTTCCAAGATGAACTCCACTTTGCTTAAATACACTCGTAGGAGCAACACTTGACCCCATAATCCGTACTCTCCCACTGTGTTCTGGTCAAAATACCGGGCCAACTGTATCATTGAGAGAGATCTTAGATTCATCACTAGTAAACTCGTTTATTATCTGGTGAAGTTATTCCTATATTAAACAAAATCAAGAGATGTGTCTGTAAGGATCATTTATAAAACTAAGGAAAGAGATATATTTAGGAAAGTTTTTTCTTGAGATATACTTACACAAATTTCTTTTGCACCTTCATTCACATATTCACCATCTTTGGTCTTATGAGTTTCAATATATATCTTCCCACAACCAGGTTTAACTCCAGTCTCCTCAAACTATAAAAGAGGCAAGTCAAATTGTTTTAAATAATTACATATGTCATTTGAAATTAAAAAGAGAAAGTTACGTCTAAAATTTAGTAGTCAAATAATATTTTGTCTTTCGTCCTCCCTTTTTGGTGGTCTTTCATTCCTCATGTCTTCTAACTCTCAATGGCGCACCATGTTCATTGTAGTAAGAATAAGGGTTTTCATCCCTTCTTGTCCCACGTGAGCGTCTTTTAACTTCAACGTCACAATAGCCTTCATCAATCTCCTCTATTTGCTCATTTCTCCTTCTTGGTAGACTTCTTTGATATTGTCTAGGCACATACTCTCTAGAAGAACTAGGTTGATATTTATCTCCCCTTCCTCCTAGTTGCACATGTCTTCTAGGAGTTTTAGATTGGAGCTTACCTACCCTTCTTTGAACATGGTCCATCCTAGTGTTGACATCCCTTCTTAGTTCTCCCATGTTTGTGGTCATGTTCTCAATTCTTTCACCCATGGTCGGGGTTATTTTCTCAATTCTTTCTAAGATGGTAGAAAGAACAACATTGTCTTCTTCCATGTTTGAAGCTTGTGAAGATGGTGAAGCTCCTTGTGTCATATTGGCCTTCAGGAACAAGCAAGAAAATTGGAAAATTTGTCCTCACGTTTCTCTCGTGTTTCACTCTTTCAATTGTCTTTTTCTTTTCTCTCTATTGATCTCACTGCTAATGCCTTTTTCCACTCTGGTTCCTCTTTCTAGTTCCTAATCAACTTACAGGAGCGATGGGCAAATCACTTAGACAAAAGTACCAAATTGATCCACACAAATCACTTTGTTGATCTTCAAATAAGAATCATGAAAGTAGAGTTCCAAAGAATTAAATTCAACCAACTAAATACAAAAGAGCAAACACTTAGAATCCAAAGAAATTCTCAAATAGGCATTTTATCAAACACCTGGAGGGCAACGAAATTGTGAACCAATTTATCAATGAATTCAACTAACCCAATTCCCTTAATTTTAAAATTGATAGATAGTAGCCAAATCGAACACAATAGAACTTCAATTCAACTTCAACCCAATCAATTTCAATAGGATTAAACAAGAAGTCTCACAATGTCACTTTGGCACATCCAAAATTTTCCTTCTTTTTTTTTTTTTGGATCTTTCAATAACAATGCTCTTCTTCTTCTTATTCTTCTTCTTCATTTTATTTATTATTTATTATTTTATTTTTAGAGATAGATGAATACTCAACAAATGGGATTTAACCCTAGCTTGTCTTAGGTTTAATTCCAACAAACACCAAGATTCACAAGAGAAAACTAGGATAGATGTAAAAAGAACAAAACAACAAACACATACAAGACCATATGATTTTCAAAGAAAGATGTGATCTTTACACTAAAGAATACAAAGAAAGCAAATAAGATAGTCAAAACTTTGATGATAACCAAGCTCTAATACCAAAAGATGATGTGATTTCCTTGTAGGTTGAAGGTTTACATTCACACAAACAAGAAACCAAATCGAAGTGTAAGAAGAGGACTCATCAAAGGTTAGTTTTTGGGAGATTAAGTTGACCTTTGTACATTAAACCTGATGGAGATCAAGGAGCATACATGGCCTGGGATAATTCATGGAAGATCTCATATGAAGATGCTTATGGAATAAGGGAGTTTTTGTACAAGAGCTTGTATTTCAAATACAAGGTCGGAAGATCAAGAATGAAGAAAGACTTGTTGGAGATTGAAGATAATATTAATAAT
>JAOXNR010053671.1:0-13795 GCA_028571225.1 Parsonsia alboflavescens | reverse complement strand
TTATTCCATAAGCATCTTCATATGAGATCTTCCATGAATTATCCCATGCCATGTATGCTCCTTGATCTCCATCATAACAAGGGATTGAAGGCCATGAACTTTGAAGTTTTTGATTAGGTATGGATGCATTTCCGGAAGGAGTGTTTTCCACATCTCCGCAAGTCCAAGCTTGATCCACGAGGAGTAGGTCCCTTCCAACTCCTAGCAAAAATCAACAACAATGCTTAGAAGATCAATCTTCCCGGTATGTATCAAGTTAATGCCACCTTTAACGTTAGTGACTTGTCCTCCCTTTGATGTAGATGATGGTGATTTGAGGACGAATACTTTCGAAGAGAGATGGGTGATGGAGACTAGGTTCCATCAATGCCACTGGGACCAATCACGAGGATGAGGGCATCAAGGATGAACAAGGCATTGACGATATTTGATCAAAACATGGAAGAACGATTTGATTTTGAAGCCATGCTCGAGAGGAATAAAGTAGAAGATGAAAGAAAAGGTTTAAAGCTATAGAATGCATATTCAATTCAAGGCCTTGAGGATGATGATGGCAAGATTCTAAATGAATAACAAGGCATTGGAGACCTTAGATATGAAGTTGGGAAGCCTAGGAAGGCTTGGAATGAAGATAGCATGAGAGAGCACCGAATGCCTTGAAACAAATCCATTCGGGGCCAGATGCCTCGAGAAAGTGCTGAAAATGATCCGGTCTCCCATTCAGTGCTGCAACACTTCAAGCTAGTGCCAGACAGAGGCCAATTCTGCTCACCAATTCAATGATATTCCCAAATTCTACTTGTTTTCCTTCATTTGTTTTCTATCCTTGACCACTTGTAAGACTTGTTTAGGGCTTTATTAAGGGTTTCTTATTACTTACACTATATATAGTCCCTTACATGTAATAGGAAAGAAGGAACTAAGACAAACAACTTTTCTATTGGAAACATTCCAAACACAAGATCAAACTTGGTCTTTTATGAAGTGTTCTTTGAATTCCTCTTAGGGTTCTTAGTCACTACACCTTAGGCTTTTAATTACTTTGGGTGAGGTATTGAATAGTCTCTACAAATCAAGAGGTTGGTTACTGTGGATTATTCAACGAAGGTTAACCTACTCTCCCACTCAAATCTTTGATGATTCCTTTCTTTAAACTTTGATTGGTTTCTTGCTTGTGTGAAGAACTCCTTCAACCTTCAAGGAATCACAACAAGAAAATTCCTAGGTTTGCCTTAGCAGCTGAAAAATACAATAAAGGGTGTCCAAAAAGCCTCAGACCTCAAAAAGAGATAGGAAGGACTCTCACTCAAAAGGAGGTTCCTTAGACAAGAAGAGAAATAGCATTCCAAACCTGGAGACCACTCGCCACACAACCTCACGGGCAAAGATACTAGTGGTCATGGAAAAGAAGGGTCTCCTGAAGCCGCCAAGACCTCTCAAAACTCCCCTGGCTAAGAGAGACTTGAAAATTTTTGTCACTATCACAAGGACCATGGCCACCTCACGAATGACTACTTCAACCTCAAGAGCAAGATTTAGAGGCTAGTAAAGGAGGGCCACTTGCAAAAGTTCCTAGCAAGGAACACAGGGTCCCACAAATCTACCTGTAACAGCTACACACAACCAGCAACCTTTAGTAGGAGAGATAAATGCCATAGAAACAAGATTGAAGAGAGCTCAAGGGGAAGATTCAGAACCCCTAACAGTGTTGTTCCAGATTGGGAACTTCCTGGTACACAAGATACTGGTTGACATCGGGACTGCAATAATTGTCTAATACAAAAAGGTATTTGACCAAATGGGGATAGATAGATGCTTGTTGATAAAGTCAGACACTACCCTGACTAGCTTTAACTGTAGCACGACCTATATAAAAGGGATCGTACGGGTTCCAACCGCGGTCTATGTGGATGGTAGGGGAGTCATTGAGGTCATGGACTTGATCGATGCTTCTGGAACCTATAATACAATAATGATAGGAAGAGGGGTCATGGACCTGAAAGCTGAGATTTCTTTGTTGAACTATTGCATGAAGTTCCAAGTTGGAGAAGCCTGGGTCATCCTAGAAGGAGATAGGTAGCTCACTGCAGAATGCTACCTTGTCGACGGAGAGCTCAAGCAGGAAGATTTCATCGACCTCCAGAAGGGGGAAGATGAATTCAGAATTTAAGTGGCCAGTAGATTAGAAAATGTTTTCCTCAATCTGGAATTCCTTGGGAAAATGATAAAGATAGGTGAGCTTTTGCCTTCCAGGATTAGAGGGAAGCTCGTTGACTCCCTACAAGAATATCTGAAAGTCTTTAGCGACCTGCTGACCTTGAGGGCATAGACAGGAAAATTGTAGACCACAAGGTCGGGCTCAAACCAAGGGTCAAGCTAGTGAAACAAAAGAAAATGACTTTGCTCCAGAGCAAAATGAGGTCATGGCCCTAGAGGTCCAAGGACTTCTCGCCACTAGAAATTTAACAGTGTACCCAGATGCCGCAGGACAATTTTTGATTTCCTGCAGCTCTTGAACGATCGGCTCTGTCGGAAACAGAATTCGTCCAAGTTGATTTTCGAAAACTTGATGACAAGGAAGATTAGATGTTTTCTGTGATCACTCACAAGTCAAACAGAATTGAATTTTTAATTCAAGGCAATAAGAAAATAGAAGAAAACAAGGACACAAATTTTCGTTCTATTTCAGAACTCAAAGAAGGAAACCATAAATAACAAAGTATGATTATAATGAGACCCTAAAACAACTTATATATGGTGTTAACCCTAAACCTAAAAGCAAAATGAAACGTAAAGGGTGGTAACCGTAAACCTAATAGTAATAGTTAACCTTAAACCTAATAGTAATAGGAAACGAAAAATTAATAAATCCTAATATGAAATGGAAAAGATGAAAATAACCTTAATTAAAAAAAAACCTAACTAAAGTAAATAAACCCTAATTCGGCTGTTGGGCCGGCTAATGGGCCTAGAAGTAGTTTGGACCGGCTATCCCTAATTTGGCTGCTAGGCTTGAAGTCATTTAGACTGACAGACTGCTATAGCTTTTGCTGCAGTGGGCTTGACTGTCGCGGCTTGTTGATCTGAGGTGGTCTGGACCGAAGCAACCTGCATCTGGGCCGCCTTAGCTTGCACGTCACCGTCCTGGTTTGATTGGTCCTCAACATCCTTATGTTAGATCGGTAAGCTGGTGTCCTCATCACTCTCCCCTTCCACTAAAAAACATGTCCTCAAGCTTGATTTCTCACCTATATAAGGGGTCAAATGTTTGACATTAAAAACATCTTAAGGTAGCTCCACCCTATAAGCATTGTCACCAAACTTCTCCAGCACCTGACACGGACCGATCTTCTTCGGCATGAGCTTGTGGTAAGCTCCTTGATGATAGGTCTCCCTTGACAAATAAACCCAGCCGAGATCACCAACCTCAAAAGACTGTGCTCTGCGTTTCTGGTTTGCACTCGTTTTGATATAAGTTGTGAGATTTCTCTTACATTTGATCTCAAGAGATAAAGGAATTAAATTGTCATTCAGTAATTCATTGGGGAGCCCCTATTCAAGATTTATTCCATTCACTAAACTCTTCTTCTCTTGGGAGGAAGTAGATCTAATGACTCCTGACAAGAAGCAAATTCCAGAAACTGGGTCCATGAATCACACACCAAATGCAGGCACCGCAAAAGATACTCTGCACATTTGTCCCTAGTATCTTTGGAGATGAGGCAGTCAAGAAGAACCTGATGATCATAATGCATCTCTGCAAGAAACAAATTAAATAGGCCTATAGGATCGAATCGGTCTAAAACAAGGGAAACTATGTCATTTTTGCCGTTGAAATTCCCAATTCGACTGCCCTTGAGTAAGATGGCAGACAAAATATTTGCATGAGCTTTTAAAATAGAATATCATCCTCATGCATGTACAACTGAAGGAAGGATAATGCGAAGTCCATGGAACTTGTAGAATATGTTTCATCATCCACAAACATATCACAAGGTAGGTGCCTCTGAAGCCACTTTTGGAGCTCAAACAGAGCTTCATCACTAGAACATTTAAAATTGAGATCAAATTTCAAGGAAGAATCTGAGTTTGTCAATGCCAATTCCTCATTATGTCACCCTTTCATGTGCAACAGGGTAAAGGAACACCTGAGGAAAAGGAAAACAACTAGTCTTTGCAACTGACAAGATGAAATTCTCTATATTTGTCCTTTCAATTCATTAGTCCAGATTGGCAAGCCTTCCAAATAGTCATCCTGATTAGGATCTACTACCTCTAATGGTCAACAGATCCTGAAAGTGTTTCTTAATAAGGTCCATAAATGAAACAAGAACAGAATGCTCCAGGTTAATTGCGAAACTAAGCCTCATCATTAGCATCAAAATCTTGTGTCTTAAGAATTTGGAGATATGGACATTGTCCAAAATTTCTAACTTTCCAATGCTGATTGCTAAAATTTTGGGAATGCAGCTTCTGATTTGCAATGTCTACTTCGTTAGGCCATCTTATCCCAACTAAGGAAGAGAAAAGTTGGAGAAGATACCCAATGAAGATAGTAATTGACTTCAGTTGAGGTTCATCTCTATGTAGTGACACATCTCTAATAGGGCATTCCGAAGACATGCTATTTGAGATATCATACGCTTCAAATAGCAAATCCCAAGGTAGTTTTGAAATTGCATCAATAATGTAATGTAGGAATTCTTTCAAAAACTTGTTCTTCAACTTCAGTTTCAATATATTATGCAAAACCGGAATAATGGCAGTTGTTGTTATACAGCTAGCATTTTCAAGTTTTAGCTACATGGGTAGAATAGAATCTAATGAATCAAAATCAGAATTGGTCTTCATAACCTAATGTCCTACAGAAGATGAAAGATTGTTGTAAAGTGAAATTTTCAAGCTGTAGCACAATAAGTGAATCAATTCATTCCAACCCATTTTAGATGCAATTAGAAACCAAGAAATAGCTAGAAGAATGTTACCCACTAAATGTTGTTGATGGAGCTCAAGAGTGGACTCATTGTCACCCCTAAATGGCAAGGACTACAATGATAGCAATTTGAGAAGAAAGTAAATAGGTCACCGGAGTGGGTTGTGCCCAGGGAAGAACTCTGATGCCTAAGTCAGTATTCTGAGAGTAATCTTGTGTAACTAATTCCCAAAATGACCATCCTCTTCCATAGACTGATTATCATTTGATTATATATGGAGAAGACATTAGTTACCTCTTAGATTAGGGCTCTTCTATCACTAAACAATAGTCATTTAGGATAATTCTGAGATCATATCAAATCTAGCTAATTGCTCAAGGAATTGTGGAGCTTAACTTGGTTGGGATATCTTGCCATTCACGTCACTGTCAACAGCTACGAGCTTGCGAACCGACCTTTAGACCAACTTGAGACAAGATCTTGGTACAAGGATCAATAGAGTTGAAGAGAGGGTGAACACATTTGACACTCCACCAGCCCTTAATAGAGTTGGCTAAAATCAGTTTCAGCAAGGAGGCAGGGGAAGAAGATTTAACTTGGAAAGGGTACAGTCAAGAGGAATAGTTCTTCAACAACAATTTGATGAAGCATTTGATGAGGAAGAAGAAGATTGGGAATTGCAACATGAGGATGATTACCGAGAGCCAAGGAGAAGAAATACAAACAGGGGAACCATTAAGCTAACCATTCCACCATTCAAGGGAGGACATGATCCGGAAGAATACCTAATTTGGGAGAGCAAAGTTGAACATGTATTTGATAACCAACCCTCCTCTTGGTGATCATCAATTTTTCCCACAAAGTAAGTGCATGAAAATTCTACAATTGCTAGCTTCACTTTCTTAGCTTCCGGGCTATCAAATACAAGCTCAACTTTGCTCTCCCAAATTAGGTGTGCTTCCAGATCATGTCCTCCCTTGAATGGTTTAATGGTTAGCTTAATGTTTCCCATGTTTGTATCTCATCTCCTTGGCTCTCGGTAATCATCCTCATGTTGCGATTCCCAATCATCTTCTTCCTCATCAAATGCTTCATCAAATTGTAGTTGAAGAACTCTTCCTCTTGACTCTACCCTTTGCACATTACCTCTTCTTCCCCTACCCCCTTGCTGAAACTGATTTCGGCCAGCTCTATTAAGGGCTGGTGGATTGTCAAATGTGTTCACCCTCTCTTCAACTCTATTGATCCTTATACCAAGATCTTGTCTCATGGATCGCATGTCCTTTCTAATTGATCCCACCTCCGAAGACATTATTTGTAAGACTTCATTTATGGAAGACATTGCAGCGTTGTCCTCTCCCATGTTACAAGCAATTGATGGAGTTTGAACCTTGTTTTGACATAATGGTAGTTACAATTCAAAAACCAAAATAGAAAATTTGTATATCCTCACTCCATTCGTGTATCACTCTTAGATTGGTTTTTCTTCGCTCTAATGTGCTCACCAATTAGCCTTTTTCCTCTCTTGGCTCTTTGTTAAGTTCTTAATGCAACTTCAGGAGTAGACAATGTCTTAACAAGGCAATCAACTCAAGCATCAACAACTCAAAACAAGTAGTTCATATCTTCTAACATTCAAACAGAAAAGAGTTTCAAATAAAATGGTCAATGAACACAAAGAAAATGATGAAACACTTATAATCCTCTAAGAAATAGATGAAAGGTAATCTAGCAAACACCTTGAGGACAAAGAACTTGTGATCCAATATTTCTGGAATTTCAATCGGTTAGGTGTCCAGATTTCACAATTCAACTTGGCAAATTGAGAATTCAATGTAATATATGACATCTCAAGCTCTTCCCAACAAGTTAAGCATCATAACAATGGAATTCAACTTCACAATTTGCATTCAATCTTAATCGAAATTTTTCTAGAATTCTTTTTTTTTTGACAGATTTTCTACTTTTCAACTTTGGAGATCTTTGATCTCTGTTTTCTCTTCTTTCTTTTTTGTACTTTTTCGATTTTTGCTGAGAACGGGAAGAAGTAGATTCACAAACAAATTGAATTGGCCTTGATTTTCAGATCTAGGACACAATTCCACAATAGATCACAAGAAGAAAACTAGGATTAATGTAAGGAACAAACACAAAACGCATAAGATAACATATATTTCTAAGAAACAACGTGATCTTAACACTTAAACAAGAAAGCAAATAAAGGATAGGCAAACCTCTTGATGAATAAACCTAAGGCTCTGATAACAAAAAGTTGATGTGATCTCAAATTTGCTCCTATGTGGGATTCACATATTCCACCAAGTACTTCTTCGATGACATACTGTCCCTCTCCCTTGCCTATGAGCAGAGTTATGTTTTTCGGCCATCTGGGACTATCTTGATGGTTTTTTAGGCACTTTTTATGTTTTTGCCGATTTTGCTATATTTTAAGGGTATTTTTGGTAATTGTTTTCAATTAGGTTTAGGGAATTGTTTTCCAATTAGGTTTAGGGTAGATTTAGGTTATAAATATTTCGTTTTGTCTTAGTTTGAGAAAAGGTTTGTTTTTCGACATTATTCCAGGAATCGAATTCATTCTCTTTTACTTTTGGTTTTGAATTGCAATTCAAGTTAGGCCAAAATCGTGAGTGATCACGCAAAACATCCCCTATTTCTTTTTACTGTTCAGTTGTTGTCAGATAATTGCGGACGACCAAAGTCGTCATGCATCAATTCTTCAAGCCAAACAGCATTTTGGTATAGCTGTAGGTCCCGACCTCTATGATGAACGAGGTCTTTTCCATTTCTTCCATCTTCATGGGGATTTGGTGGTACCCCTTATATGCATCCAAGAAGCCCAACCTCTAATATCCGGCTGTCAAATCCACCATTTGATCAATGCTTGGGAATGGGTAAGAGTCCTTTTGGCAGTATTTGTTTAGTGTGGTAAAATCCACTTACATTCTCCATGTCCCTTCTTTCTTTGGTACAACCACTGGGTTGGCCAACCATTCCGGGTGTACCACCTTTTCCAGCATTCTTACATCAACATGAGCTTGGACTTCTCAATTTATGACCTCGTTTCGCTTAGGGACAAAGGTCCTCTTCTCGATGGCATTTATTTCACTGACTGGTGGTCGCTGATTTTGTGTGGCTGTTGGAGGTGGACTAGTAGGTCTTGTGTCAATAGCCAGGAACTCTAAAGGTGATCCTCCTTCACCAATCTCTCGATCTCGCCTTGAGGTTGACAAAATCCTCCATGAGATGACCATGGTCTTTGTGGTAGTGGCAGAACTTGGCAGGATCTCTTTTGGCCAAGGGACTTTTGAGAGGTCTTGGCGACTTCAGGAGACCTCTCTTTCCCATGACCCCCAAGATTTTGGCTCGTGAGGCCTTGTGGGGGGTGGTCACTAGATTTGGCATCGTCTTTCTTTTGTTGTCTGAGATTCCTCCCTTCATGTGGGAGTCCTTCTTGTAATTTTTTTGAGGTCTGAGGGTGCCCTTTGTTGTCTTTTTCAATGGATAAAGCAAAGCTAGGGATTTCCTTTTGGACTGCTGTCTCTTCAACCTTTATCAATTTCTCCAGGAGCTACTACAGCTCCTTTATGGTTTTTACTGGCTTCCCTGCCAACCTGAGGGCAACATACCCCCTTGCAATCCTTTGCTTGAAGGCAGTGATGTATCATTCTCGTGCTCTCTCCAAACTTTTGATTAGTGTTGAAGAGGTCGTTGATGTCTTTTTCACATCTCTTGTTGCTCTGATAATTTTTCAGAAATAGCTCTTCTAGCTGCAGCCTACTTGAGATACTTGCCTCAGGGATGCCTTTAAACTAGGACTGGGAATTCTTGGTCAGTTTTGATTGAAAGGCTCTGCATTTGACATGGTCCGGGTACAACATCTCCATGCAGGACACATATTCATCTATGTGTTGCAATGGTTCTCCCGTGCCATCATATTTTGCCTCCACTTGTGGGGCTTTAAACCCTAGTGGCATTTGAGCAATCCGGATACTGTGGTTAAATGGCGAGGGCTCTAAAAGGTCCACATTGCTTTGTATCTATCGTTCTCCATTTCTTTCCTGATCAATTGGGGGAGTTGCTCTCCTTAGTGGATTGAGGGCTACCCCTTGAGCTTCATTTCCTGTCCTTTCGACCATGCTTCGACGAGGGGTTATCCTTTCTCCAAGAAGAGTTCGCATCGAGCTCCCCTACTCTTCAGGACCAGCATCTTGTCTCTAACCTGGTGATATGGTTGCTCGGTTGAGCCTATCTCGTAGGTCGTAACCCCTTCCGTTGCTTAAGGTTTCTCTAACGTGGGTCACAAGATGGATTCCTCCCCCCGGTGACCTTTGCTAAGCACGACCTATTCCTTAACCATCCTCATTAGGCTGGTGGTCATTCCTTACTTCTGAAGGTAAGGACTGAACAGGTTAAATGTGTTCGGCCTGACCCCAAGTTGGCTATGGATCTCTTTATAAGGGTACCAAAGTATGTCTCGTGGACATGTAGTCTTGCCTACCTGAGATCCCCTCTAAAGAGGTCGCCATTCGTTCCAAGAGGTCTGCTCGCACCGATATCTGGCTCCTTTTCGATCTCTATGGTCTAGGATTATTTCCATTGGCAGTTTGGTCAAGATGCCTCTGTTCAGGCTTCTCTTGCACAGGTGGAGGACTCATTTGAGCCCTCCGAGATGGTCCAGACCGTGATGGCCTTGGTTGTTCCTATTAGGTAGTCGGCCCTTGATTGTCACTATTGCTTTCCACCAGGAACGGACCTTCAAACACTGTTTCTCGAGTGCACAATTGCATCCTGATGGGTGGTTTGCCCCGTTGTGGCGTGGAAGATGTGTCAATTGTGATTGAGTCATTAGGTTTATTTATCTTTTGGTATAGAAAAAGAAAGCTAGGCTTTTTGTATGTCTTTGATGTGATCTCAAATTCGGAAGGAATTCATCATTCATCAACTCTAAAATTTCAACCACTTCAATTCTTGATTCCCCAAGACTTCGTGCAAGAGATTCAAGCTAGAACCATAGACCAATTCTCTTCCAATATGATCTAATGGATTGAGTCCCATCAACTCAACTCAATTACCCTAGACAAGCATTGAGAACCCTAAAGTTTAACTAAGAACCCTAGAAGAGCTCCAAGCTACATTCTCGATTAGAGCAACTTGAATCCATTTGGAATTTATTCAAATTTTTGAAAAGTGTTTGTAGAGTTAATTGTTGAAATGCAATACAAATGATGGTAGACTCAGCCCCAATTAGGATTAGGGCCTTAATTTCCCACCTTAATCTAGCGTAAAACATAAAGAAAGCAACTATCAAGAAGTGGAAAAGTCCAACTAAAGTCAAGACTACAAAACCGTAAAAACAGAGGACTAAATCTGAAAATTCTGGACAGATTTTGCCAATTCTATCCTGCTTGTCCAGCATGAGTTCCAATGCTTCCCAAGGCTTGTTTCCATGATTGTTCACTCCGCCTTGATGTCTTCCATGACCCACAAGTTGAACTCTTTTTTTGGTTCATCCGCCGTTGAAGATTGTTCCGCAAACATTGTTGTAAAGTCTAGCAAAGTCTCAACACATTTGCTGGAAAGTTTCAGCCAAAACAGAGCAAAATTCAGCATCATACATTTCTGGAATTTGGTGTCTTCTTAGCCTTCCGGCCGTGTATCTTCAATTTCCAGCCTTTTTCATTGAATTTCAGGCTTGCAATACATTACAAAGTTCTTCAACTTGCCAATCATCTTCATGCATAACTTCTTCAATCTTGTCATGAACTTCATGTTGTTTTTCATGGTCTAGCTTCACTACCATCCTGGCTTCTTTCTTCTTCATAGTTCCATTCTTATACTTGAAATATTGAACTTTGCACAAGAACTCCCAAGCATTGTTAATATCATCTTCAATCTCCAACAAGTCTTTTGTCATTCTAGATCTTCCAACCTTGTATTTGAAATACAAGCTCTTGCACCTAACCTCCTTTCTTTCATAAGCATCTTCATATCAGATCTTCCCTGAATTATCCCATGCCATGTATGCTCCTTGATCTCCATCATTCCCCCTCACCTCGAAAGGATTCGTCCTCGAATCGGCTTCATCTACATTGAAAAGAGAATGATCACTAACATGGATTGTAGAATCAAAAGAATACTTAACAATTAACTCCAAGTTTTCCTTCATGGAAGAAAGAACTTGATAAAGACTTACCATACCCTTCTTTAAAGGTGGTGCTCTTTCTTTGATAGATATGTATTCCATCTGACCTTAATTAAGCTCATTAGAAGAAGCATCATAGACGAACAATACAAGCCTCTTAGAACAACAAAGAAATAAAGTCCTATCATTTAAAGTACAAGACATACTTCTCATCGGTCTACGACCGCATAAGTCATGAAATATAGGTTTTCTAAGTCTTGCATTCAAGAACAATAAATCTAGTATATAATCCGTTAACATACCACGTACATGTCCTCCATCAAAAGCATTAAGCATATGTATAAAAGGAATAAGTAGATACTCTTTACATCTGCTAAATCTCATCAAATTATCAAGATAGACATCCTTATGCTTATCTAAAAACAGGTTATATGTCAAAGATTTCCAAAATCTCTTCATATATCATTTCATGGTACAAAACACAGTCCAAATCTTCAAGTAGTTCCACCTAATATGCCAATTAGGGACTAAACACATAGATAGCACATAGATTTCATCAATATGAAGTCTATCACCTTCACTTAAGATCAATTTCTCTTCAAGATATTGATATACCTTATCACAAGAATTCAACAAATATACTCAAACAATCATAGATTTCGTTTTCATGTGTAGTCCTACAACATGCTTTTTGAAATAGATATCCAAGGACTTAGGACTTCCATTGGTACTCTCAAAGGCAATTTCATGACTTTTAAGATTCAACACCCCAAAGAGTTCATCATGTTCAGAATACTCAAGAACATGCAAAATACCTTCCTTAGGCATAAACAAAGCTTTTAACTTGTCTTGAAACATTAAGCACATAGTCACAAGCATGCTCTTTCACAATTGATTCCCCAACAAGCTTAAGATCTGGCATATCATTTAAGAAGCTCTTAGAGATATTCAAATTTCTTCCACATGCTTCATTCACAATTCTACAATCATATTTTTGCACACATGATTCCTTAACAACTTCAAAATCCATAAAAGCTATCACAAGACTCATAGAAGTAGGATACATATTTTCTCTAATCAAGGAATCATCATGCCCAAGAAATTCACAAACAACAACTTGCTCATGAACATCACAAGCAATTCAACAATCATCCTTAGCCTTAGAATTCATGTTTTTATGCTTAAATTTCAATATTCTATCACCAAGAGTAGATATAAGAGTGTACCATTTTAACATAGCACTTATCATCTTCCTTCAACTTGTTTAGGCCTTCAAAAACCTGAAATTTTGGCACAAGAACACTAGAAAAAGAGTGGTCAATGTTAAAAATGGGTATTGAAATCCCCTTTTTCATCTTGAAGATCAAATCACTCTCGTTTTCTCTTTCTTCCTCACCCGAATCTTCATTTTCTCCACTGAAATCTTTTTCAATCACATGCTCTTCTTTTTCTATTCTCTCTTGTTCTTTTTCTCTCTCATTTTTCACAATGGGAACTTCTTCCTTCACAATTGGAATCTCTTCCTTCACTTCATGGGACTCTTGGACGTGCTTATTTCCAAGAATTTTTCAAAAACATAATTCACCATGGATAACCTCTACCTTTTGCTTCTTGGGACTAGACACCCCTTCTTTTGGCAAAGCACCTTGCACTTGAGTTGGTGAGGGAGTTTCATGGCTTGAACTCCCATTAGATTGTTCATAGGAGGATTTTTTCTCTGCAAGTGTCTTTCGAATCGCTTGGCATGATATACCATCTCCTCGAGACATGAATATTAGTATTTCTCAAGCATTTCACCAATCTCCCTATTCAAGCCATTGAAGATTCTAATCATTTTAGCCTCTGCACTCTCTTTTTCATTAACATTTCTCATTGCTTTTTCAAGCTCCCCATGATACACCTTTACACTCTTGGATCCTTGAGTAAAAGTTTGAAGTTTTTGGTAAAGATCTCTATCATAATTCTTTTGACATAATGGTAGTTACAATTCAAAAACCAAAATAGAAAATTTGTATATCCTCACTCCACTCGTGTATCACTCTTAGATTGGCTTTTTTCTTCACTCTAATGTGCTCACCGATTAGCCTTTTTCCTCTCTTAGCTCTTCGTTAAGTTATTAATGCAACTTCAAGAGTAGACAATGTCTTAACAAGGCAATCAACTCTAGCATCAACAACTTAAAACAAGTAGTTCATATCTTTCAACTTATAACATTCAAAGAGATAAGAGTTTCGAAGAAAATGGACAATGAACACAAAGAAAATGATCAAACACTTATAATCCAATAAGAAATAGATGAAAGGCAATATGGCAAACAACTTGAGGACAAAGAACTTGTGATCAAATATTTCTGGAATTTCAGTCGGTTAGGTGTCCAGATTTCACAATTCAACTTGGCAAATTGAGAATTCAATGTAATATATGATATCTGAAGCTCTTCCCAACAAGTTAAACATCATAACAATGGAATTCAACTTCACAATTTGCATTCAATCTTAACCAAAATTTTTCTGGAATTTTTTTTTTTGACCGATTTTCTGGTTTTCAACTTTGGAGATCTTTGATCTCTGTTTTCTCTTCTTTCTTTTTTTGTACTTTTTCGATTTTTGCTGAGAAGGGGTAGAAGTAGATTCACAAACAAATTGAATTGGCCTTGATTTTCAGATCTAGGACACAATTCCACAATAGATCACAAGAA
>JAOXNR010053670.1:0-45093 GCA_028571225.1 Parsonsia alboflavescens | reverse complement strand
ACAGATAGGGAATAGATTAGAAGATCTTTTGCATAGTAGATCAAGACGTCCAGATCCATTCCGCAGGACAAGATGTCCTCGTATTCGTCATTACAGGTATCGTTCTCGAACTCCAATGTGAAAATTTTTTAAAATCCTGGGACTCCGGATTAGTTTCCTAGTGGATTCAGGATCCGGTTCCCCTTCAGCAGCAACAAGAAATGGCTTGACCTCTCAGGGGTCACAACCTGCAAATGGCAATTCATAATGCCTGAAGGTCAGAACCACGACTAAGAGATGGTAACTCTTGATACTTGAAAGTCAGGCCCATGACCTAGAGATGGCAATCACTAATGCATGAAGGTATGGCCCTTGACCTAAAGATGGTGATTCTTAGCTCCTGAAGATCAGATTTTCTACTTGGAGATGGTAATTTCTAATACTTGAAAGTCAGAACAGCAAGTCCCAAGGCATCAGTGCCTAAGGTTTTTCCACCACCAACCTCCAAATGAGCACAACAAAGGCCTTACTAGACTGTGACCTACGACCTGGTGAGTCCCAATCTTGTGAAGGGAAGGCCACAAACAGACCTCCTCTAGGCATCGATCGGAGGGAGTCTAGAGAGGGTACTGAGATTACCTTTTTTTTTTAATTCTCAAACAGAAGATGAACGTCGGAATCTTTTATTTGTAGTCACCAGCAAAAATCTTCGACCTTTGCCTCTACTTTGGCACACGAACGTCCACTTCCAATTTATGTCTCCCAAATACGGTAACGGGAATAAACAATGTGAATATATGTTTTTCTCCTTTTTCGGTTTTTCTGAACTCTTTGTTGTTTCTACACAGACGCTCTGACAGAAAAAAGACTGATATGAAAAAAAATGACATTCAATCTCAAAAACCCAGAAGACTTCATGGATAAATCAATCTTGTTATGAATTTTAATTTGAATTCAAAAAAAGAGAAGTATATCAGAGAGTACTGAATTATAATTTTGTGTAGATTCAATAAACTTGGAAAAATACAATTCAATCACATAATTAACTCTTAATTATATTTTGGTTAATTCCTATTTGTGAATTAGCGTAAACAACTTTAGCTAATTATGTTTAGATCCCAAACGAGATACTGCCCATTAAGTAATATGTTCGGAATGTGTGACCCAATAGGTCCTTGTAAAATTAGCATATGATAGAAATGATATTTAATGTCATATACAAGAAGCGATGTCTATCAACACATTATTGCATTCCTATTAACGAGAATATCGATGACAAGACAAAACCTTCCGTGATAAAAATAATATGTCTTATTCTCTTTCATAATTGAATACAAGTCATGGAACTTGTCATACTCGTAAAGTTCAATATCTCAATTCTCAGCCCCGAGTAGATTAATTGAACTGAATAAGATAAATATCTCATATCTACTTATTCGAGCATTGCCATGCATTTCATAATCTTATTCAACCAAGAATGTTAGACATCACTCTCTTTTTATATAAGAGGGACAAATCCTATCTTGATCATTCAACATTCCACCGCACAAATTAGGACATACTTAATACATGCCTTTATTGTCCACTTAGTTAAGAGTGACGTTTTATAATATCAAAGTATATAATCTTTCATGACCTCAAGTCAAAAGATGAGACATTATTATCACAATGAAATCACTATGACACTCATATCACAATCCATGAAGTGATTTCATGGCCGGTCAATCCAGTACACGATACTCTACGTGTACCTATATGATGATTTGATATCTCATATCCATGACGGCTATCATCAATCAACACATAGTAGTCTTAGCATATAATTGATATCCTAATCTTAATAACATTTGACTAGGGACGTTTTAAGAATAAAAATAAACTATTCTAAGGACATTACATAATTTAATTAATAAAATGCAAATATAAAAGTAAATTATATAATGATATAAATAGCATGATGATACAAAGTTATGCCAACTAAGTAAAATCATCACATGTTCTTAGGGCATATCGAACATCTTGCTCATATACCTTCCATGCCACGAAGATGGTAATTTAGGCACCAAGAAATCGGTAAACCCATTAGCGGCTACGACTTGAATATGGTAATTTAGGCACCAAGAAATCTAAACTTGTTGGGCCTAAAGGGGAGTGATGATGGGAGAAACGGGTATGACCGAGACAAGTCAACACAAACGGGCAGGACTAGGATACAAGTCAACACTAATAGGCCCAAGGCCCCAACCTTAAATACCTGAAAGTCAGACTCACAAAGTAAATGAGGATAGGTGGGCAGTGACTTGCTACCACTGACCTCTAGGGTCACCGACCCCTTAAATGAGATTGAGAGAGGCACCACTAGACCTCGGCCCACAACTTAGTAACTCCGTCTCATACATCTTCCATGCCATGACTAGATGTGCTCGACTCCTAACAACTCCCATGAGCCTACAACCACTCAGAGTGACCTCCCAGAAGAAATAGCCTAGATCCTCAAAATCCACAGGCAGGTTGCGAAACTGGTCTAGTGGTCGGTTAGAGATAATAGCTCAGGGAATGCTGAATCTACATACAATGTTCCTCCATACAAAGGATTGGACTTTTGGCGATGAAATTATTGCCATTGGCTCAGCTTCAACCCATCTGGTGAAGTACTCTATTGCAACAATTAGGAACTGGACACCTCCCACTCCCTTTGGGAAGGGTCCTAGAATATTAATACCCCAGATATCAAAAGGGACTGATGTATTTATGTATTGATACCTTGTTGGCGGCACATGTGATTTGTTTTCATGTAATTGGCAGTTGGTGCATTTTTGTATGATCTCCTCAATGTTTGCAACCAACGAAGGCCAGTAGTATCCCATTCTTAGTATTTTCTTGGCAATGGTTTTTGCTCCTATGTGTGATCCACATATTCCACTATGTACCTCTTCAATGACATACTGTTCTTCTCCCTTGCTTAAGCATTTGAGTAATGGCCATGTGTATGACCTTCTGTATACCTCAACATCTCCTATCAAGACATAGCGAGGTGCCCACTTCCGCACTTGGCGAGCTTCTTTGGTATCTTTTGGGAGGTCGCTATCTTTGAGAAATTTGTAGATTGGATATCTCCAATCTACCTGATCCTCTATAACCAAGTTCTCTTCTTGGTTTATGTTGGGAGAGTATAGTTGTTCCACTAACAATTTTGCTTTTGTCTAGCTATCTCTCGATAGACTTTAGATAGTGCATCTACTTTTGTATTTTGTTCTCTAGGTATTTGCTCAATGAGGAAATGCTCAAGTTTTGATGCCATATCCCTTACTCTGTTGATGTATTTGATAATGTTGTTGAGATATTTGATCATGTTCTCCTCTCTAGCTTCGTATTCTCCAGCGACCTGGCTAGCTATAACTTGTGAATCAGTTTTAACGTGGAATTTTTGCGCTTTTAGAGCTCTTATAAGTCTTAGACCTGCTAAGAGAGCTTCATATTCGGATTCATTATTCGAAGTTGGGAAGTTATACTTCACATAGTCAGGGATTCTCACTCCCTTAGGGCTGATTAGTACAATTCCCGCACCTGAATTTTCCTTTTCCATGGAGCCATTATGTACATGGTCCAGATATTATTTTCACAAGCGCTTGTGAGCTCCAATCCGAATATCTAATTTCACTTCCACGGAACAAATGACTTACATAAAAAATGGGAAATTGTAAACCTAACCTTTCTACTAGTAGCACCGAGTTGATTGCCTTCTCTATTGCAGTTAGGTACAACAGAATCTCCTCCCTTGACCTCGGGGAAATGAGTTGAAGGGGCCTCCCCAAGAAGTCCTTCAGCTTGCCAAAAGTTGTTTGATAATCTTCAGTCCATTGAATATCTTTTGGTTTCTTTATGACGTCATAAAATTTTTCTCCTTTATCAACCATTTTGCTGATGAAGTGCCCTAATGCCTCCATCTTCCTTGTTAGAATTTGCACCTCTTTGATGTTTTTGGGGGGTTCCAAGCCCAATAGTGCTTTTATCTTATCAAGATTGGCATCAATGCCTCGTTTCGATATCATGAAGCCTAGGAATTTACCTACCGAGACCCCAAAGGTACACTTCTCCGGGTTGAGCTTCATATGGGCATTTTTCAATGTCTGGAAAGTCTCCCTGATATCTTCAATGAAGTCCTTAGAGGTCTTGTACTTGATCACGATGTCATCCACGTAGACCTCGATGTTTCTTCCCGGTCGGTTCTTGACGACCTTGTCCATGGCCCACCGGAATTTCACCCCTGTGTTCTTCAGACTGAATGGCATCTTGGTGTAGTAGTAAGTGCCAACCTTTGTAATGAACGAAGTCTTTTCCATGTCCTCTAATGCTATTGAAATTAGTGGTACCCCTTATAGGCATCCAGAAAGCACAACCATTGGTAACCGGCTGTGGAGTCTACCATTTGATTAATGCTAAAGAGTGGGTATGAATTCTTTTGGCAGTATTTGTTTAGCGTGGTGAAATCCACATACATATTCCAAGTCCCTTCTTTATTTGGCACAACGACTAAGTTGGCCGACCATTCTGGGTACACTTCTTCTTTTAAGATTCTAGCAGCGAGAAGAGCTTGGACTCCTTGAGCTATGACCTCATTTTGCTTTGGAGCAAAGGTCTTTTTCTTTTGTTTCACTGACCCCTGGTTTGAGTTCAACCTTGTACTTTGCAATTTTCCTGTCAATGCCCTCAAGGTCGGCCGGTCGCCATGCAAAGACTCTTAGATATTCTTGTAGGGAGTTGACGAGCTTTCCTTTAATTTTGGAGGGCAAAAGCTAGCCTATCTCTATCCCTTTCTCAGGGAATTTTTGACTGAGGAAAATCTTTTCTCCCCTGCTTGCCCTTCAAATTCTGAATTCATCATTCGCCTTCGGGTGGTCGATGAAATCTTCGTGCTTGAGCTCCGTCGAGCTCTTTGTATTACCCTCAACGAGGTAACATTTTGCAATGAGTTGCCTATCTCCTTGTAGGACGACCCAGGCTACTCTGACCTGAATCTTCACCCAGTAGTTCAAAAAAGAAATCTCTGCCTTTAGGTCCATGACCTTCATTCTTCCCAGGATTGCGTTATAGGTTTCAATAGCATCGACCACCAACCAATCCATGACCTCAGTGACCCCCTTACCTTCCACCTAGACTGTGTTTGGAACCCATAGGACCCCTTCTTCATATTTTGCTAATCAGTTAAAACTGGTGAGGGCAGTGTCTGACTGTATCAGCGAGCTTCTATCTATCCCCATTTGCTCAAATGCCTCTTTGTATAAGACATTCATTGCACTCCCAATGTCAACCAGGGGTTCTAAATCTTCCCCCCAAAGCTCACTTTGACCTCCTTTCTATGGTATTTATCTCCCCGCCAGGAGGTTTGATTATTTGCAGCTGCTGGAGGCGGATTTGTGTGACCTACCTTCCTTGCTAGGAACTCATGCAAGTGGCCCTCCTTTACTAACCTCTAAATATCGAGCTTAAGGTCAAAGTAGTCCTCCGTGAGGTGGCCATGGTCCTTGTGATAGTGGAAAAATTTGGCCGGGTCTCTCTTAGCTAAGGGAGTTTTGAGAGGTCTTGGTGGCTTGAGGGAAGTGGTCACTTGGTTTGGAATGGTCTTTCTCTTCTTTGTCCATGACCATTAGTATTTCTACTCTTGAGGTCATGAGGGAAGTGGTTAGTAGGTTTGGAATGGTCTTTCTCTTGTCTGAGGACCCTCCCTTTGAATGAGAGTCCTTCCTATCTCTTTTAGAGGTCTAAGGGCTTTTTGGATGCCCTTTGCTGTAATTTTCAAAGACTGAGGCAAAACCAGGAATCTTCTACTGGACTGCTGTCTCTTTAGCCTTTATCAACTTCTCTAGGAGCCATTGTAGCTTCTTTATGGTTTTTACTGGCTCTCGCACTAGTCTGAGGGGTATGTACCCCCTTACAATCCTTGCTTGAAGGTAGTAATGTAGATGTCACCGTTCTTTTGCTCGATCTCTACTGCCTTGTCATTGAAGCGATTGCAGTAGCTTCTCGTGCTCTCACCAAACTTTTGTTTGATGTTGAACAAATCATTGATGCACTTTTCACATTTCTTTGATAATTTTTTAGGAACAGCTCCTTCAGTTGAGTCTAGCTCGAGAAACTTGCTTTTGGAATGCCTTTGAACCAAGATTGTGCCTTCTTGGCTCAACACTTGACATGGTCGGGGTACTCGAACATCTCCATATAGGACATATATTCGTCTATGTGTTGCAATGGTTCCCCATGTGCCGTCACATTTTGCTTCCACTTGTGGTCCTTTGAATCCCAGTGGCATTCAAGCAGTTCTAATGTTGTGGACAAATGACGAGGGCTCCAATAGGTCCACTCTGCTTCGTATATTTTGGTTCCCATTTCTCTTCTGATTGGCTGGGAGAGTCGCGCTTCTTAGTGGAGTCAGGGCTACCCCTCGAGCATTGTTCCTTGTCTTTTCGATTAGGTCTTGTCGAGCAAGTATCCTTTCCCCAAGAGGAGTTCTCAGCGAGCTCCCATAGTCTTCAGGGGCAGTCTTTTGTCTTTGACCTCAATATATGGCGACTCGATTGAGCTTGTCCCATAGTTAATAGCTCCTCCTATTGCTGAGGGTTTTTTGAGGTCAGTCATAGGCAGGAATCTTCCCCCCCCCCCTGTAACCCTTCTTGTGCTCGACCTGTCTCATGACCTTCTTCATCGGGCCGGAGGTAGTTCCTTGCCTCTGAAGTCAGAGCCCGATTGGTCTACTCACGAACATCCTGATTTCGAGGTAGTTGGGCCCCTCCGAGATGGTATAGGAGTACGTCCTGTCGATGTATAATCTTGTCAGCAAGGAATTCTCTCTAGGGCAGCCACCATGCTTTCCAGGAGGTTTGCTGGCACAGACACCTAACTCCTCCCTAATCTCTGTCCTCTGGGATTGTTGCCATTGTTGGTCTTGCAGGATGTCCCTGTGCAGTGCTTTCTTGCCTAGACAGAGGGTTCATTTGGACCCTTCGGGGTGGCCCAGACCGTGCTAGTCTTATTTGTTCTTGTTGGTTGGCTAGCCTTGGATTATTGGAAGCATTCTCTGTTGGGGGCGGACTTTCTGGCACTATTTGTCCAGTGCATGGTTAAGTTCTATAGGGTGGTCTGCCCCGACGTGGTGGCTAAATGCATGTTGGTTGTGATTGAGTCATCACAATTCTTGTTTGTTTTGGTGTAAGAAAGAATGTTAGGCTTTTTGGAATGTGTTTCTCCCCATAAATGGCACCAAAAGTCATGGAGCTCAGAAGTAGCCTCCGGGTCACCTCGAACTGCAATGGCGACTGTGATCACAACATGAGAAGAAAACAGTATATCACCGGAGTGGGCTGTCTAACGGGGAAGAGCTCCGATGTCTAAGTTAGTATCGTGAGAGACTAATCTTGTGTAATTAACTCCAAGAACATTGTCCTTGTTCGTAGACTGATTATTATTTGATTATATATTAAGATGAAATTACCTCTTTGATTAAGGCTCTTCTATTACTTGACAATAGACAACTAGGATAATTGTGAGATCATATCATATCCCGCCAAGTGCTCCTAGAATCTTAGAGTTTCCCTTGGTTTGGATATGTTGCCATTCACGTCTCTGTTCGAGAGCTACGAGCTCGCTAACTGGCCTCGAGACAAATTTCGCAACCTACCCGTGGACATCGAACATCTCTTCTGGTGAGGTCGTTCCAAGTGATCCTTGGCTCCTTAGAGTGGCTAGGAGTCATGCACCGGTGGTTGTGGCATGGAAGATTTATGTTTTGGATCGGAGCAAGCCAGGTTGTGGTTAGGGTCTAACAGGACCTCAACTCAAGCTTATTTAGGAAGTCGATGACCTGGGAGGTCGATGGTAGCCCACATATCCTCGTTGACTCTGTGAGTCTAACTTTCAGGTATTGAAGGTATGGGACCCTCTGACCCATTTGAGTTGACTAGTCTGGGTCCTACCCGTTTCTGTTGACTGGTCCAGGTCCTGCCCGTGTCACCCATCATTACCCCCTTTTAGGCCTATCGAGCTTATAGGTCGTTGGTGCCTAAATTACAATCTTCAAGTCATTACTGCTACTGGGTCGGTCGATTCCTTGTAGCAGCTAATTTCAAGTTTACCATTCCATTCGAGTCTCTAGTCGAGAGCTACAAGCTAGCTTAAAATTTCTCAGCTTAAAGCTGAGTTGTGAACACCTAGTCACAGCATGTTAGGTACATGAGCAAGGCTGGGACTCACAAGGTCGCAGGTCATGGTCTAGTGAGGCCTTTGCTATGCTTATCTGGAGGTTGGTGACCCGCGAGGTCGATGGTAGAAAGTCCTTGTCCACTCTCCCCCTGAGACTCGCAAATGTGACCTTCGGGTATTGCAAGTTACAGTCTACCAGTTGGGAGTCTGACCTTCAAGTGTTGAGATTCACCGTCTTGAGGTCGGGGACCCTTCCTTCAAGTATTAGAAGTTACCATTTTCAGGCTGTGGGTCTGACTTTCAGGTATTAGCAACTACCATCTCCATGTCTTTGATCTGACTTTTAATTATTCAATAGTTACCATCCCTAAGCCGCGATCTTTTGAAAGGTTGAACAGCTTTTTGTCAACTATTTGTGAGGCTGGCCGTTAGGTATTTTAGGAGTTACCATTTTGAGGCCGGGGCTCCTAGTAAAACTGTGCCATTTTCTCATAACAGCTATTTTTAAGAAAGGATGCATTCCTTTGCTTTTTGGAAAGCTTGGTGGGAAATCCTTGTGGGAGAATTACGCTGTTTCAGTTTTGGTAGCTCCGACCCGCCTCTTTCTTGAAGAAGCACTACGTTTTTGTACTTTCTATTATGGGAGGAAGTTGGGGCGGGTTTTGTTTTTGAACTGTCGGCTTGCCGTAGATTTGAGGAAAACTGATTCGTTTTCAGAAAACCAGAGGTAGATTCGTTTTGGATTTCTGGTTTAGGAACTGAGGAGTTCCCAATTTTGGAAAGTAGCACCATTGCTGTTGATTCACTGAACTTTGTCTAGAACCCCAACAGCTTTCGATGTCCTTTAAAATCAGAGGTTTTCCACACCTTTTTTCACCTTCTCTTGCCATCCTTGTGTCTCTTTACAGTTACCTGTGCCAGGTCTTTTCCTTTTTCTTGTCCAAGCTTTCATCCGGACTCTCTGAATCATCATGTCTACCATGTTAGACCCTTCAACCTCGGGGCCTGAAGGTCATTATCTGACTAATGAAACTTGTTATGATCCTCCATTTTTCCCCCGTGCTAGCGATATGCCCTGCTCGACTTATGATCCTGAAGAGGTTGGGGTTAGTTCCGAGGCTTCTTCCCTGGATGTTGTTGACATTTGGGCAATCGAAGTAGAGGGGGCGGCTGACGAGGGTGACTTTTCCATTGCTGCTGCTACTGAGGGGCCCCGCTCAAGGTGTGCTGAGTATTTTTCTCTTCACCGCCCCAACCTTTATGGAGGACTTCTTCTTCCCTTCCTTCATCCTCTCTTCCTGGACATAGTCCAGTTTTTGGGTGTGCCCTGGGCCTAATTTGTCCCCAACTCTATCAGGATGATAGTCATTTTCATAGCCACCTGTTATCTTTACAAGGTTCGGTATCTCTGGAGCTCTTCCGTTGTTTGTTCGTGTTGGAGGTTCCCCTACCTTCTAGCTCCGGGGGGTATCTGCAACTGGCCCAACAACATCACATAATGGGACACGTCCATTCTCCAGAGGGGGAGTGGAGATCTTAGTTCTTCTTTGCCCGTGTTCCTCCTTTCTTGTTGGAAAGGTATCCAAACTGGAAGCTAAGCCTGCTATTTTATAATGAGCTTCCTCCTCTTATTCCCGGTCTGGGATTGGCCCAGTCCAATTACCCCATGGTCTGGTGCACCTCTCTTGTCTGTCCAAGGTCCTTCTTGAGTAGCGTAGGCCTGTGGTGGAGGATGTTCCCCGATCTTCCCTCGGGTAGAGCAGGCATGGAGAGTACTCCCTCTAGTAAGTAAACCTTTCAAAGTTAACTTCTTCGCTGCTTCTACCTTTTCCATATGTTGATAGTTCCCTCTTGTTTTTTTTTACAGTGCTAAGGAGTCTCGATTGGTTTTACGGAGCAGGCCACGGAGGGGCTGGCCCAAGCCAAAGAGCCGAAGGACCAACTAGTGGTTGGGGGCCCCCGACCTCTGTCGAGCCTTCTGTTCCTCCATGTGGGGGAGGTCGCAGGACCCGAGCTGCTATGCATCGTAGGAGAGGAGGATCGGGATGTGGAAATGTGAGGCCAGGTCATGGTGTTGAATCACTTGGAGTGGCGAGTAGGACTTGTGCTACCATTCGCTGTAGAGCTGAGATCATGGCAATGTATGTGGAGCCCTTCCAAAGTCCCCCAATTGAAATTTCCATCTCTGACTCTGACCTGTGTTCCTGGGAAGTTTTATAATAGCTTTAGGACTATTTTCCATTTGTTTTTTTTTTTAGTACTGAATACTTCACAGGGGTCTGTTTGTGGCCTTCTGCTTTATATTTTATACACTTGATACAGCTTAGAGGGTCTGTTTGTGGCTCTTTGTTCCCTTCTTTGTCTTTTTGTACAATTGCATAGTATTTTCTCCCTCTGCTTTTAGCAATGATTCTGATCTTTATACCCATAGTTTTTCAACAATTACATGCTTGCACCATTGAACTACCTTTTAATTTAAGCAATTTATATCAACACAAGTGTAAGAACTCATAAACCTTGAAAGAACCTAGCTTTAATCTACATCGAGCTCGTTGGAGCCACCATTGAGGAGGTTGTTGAGTGTTTGTGGTCGCCATGAGGTCTCTCATATCTTAGATGACCTCTAGGCGCAGAACCTTTTTAAGTGACATGCATTCCAAGGTCTTAGGAGTTGTCTTTCTTCAAGATCAGCAAGCTTGTAGCTCCCTCCTTTGTGGACTTCTTGGATTAGGTAGGGTCCTTCCCAACTTTCGTGCAACTTGGTCAGTTGACCTTGTTTGCCAATGTCTGATCTTTTGAGGATCATTTCTCCAATTGCGAAGTGTCTTTCCTTCATTCGCTTGTTGAAAAAATTTGTTACTTGCTTTTTGTAAGTTCTATCAGCTTCAATTGCTCTGTTTCAGACATCTTTGAGGAGATCGAGCACTGCCCTTCTGTCCCCCTCGTTGAAGACTGAGTTATACTCGATCAATCTTAAATACGTCATTCGAACCTTAACTGGCATTGTCACCTCTGCTCCAAAGCATAAGCTAAATGGAGTTTCTCCAGTGGTTTTTCTTGGTGTGATTCTGTATGCCCGTTGTATAGTGAGCCTTTTCTTCAGTCCTTTTAGGATTGTTCGGTTTGTGACTTCTACTAGCCCGTTGGCTTGAGGGTAAGCCACAGAGGTCAATCTTTGCTTAATGTGAAGATTCTCGTAGAAGGTCTTGAATGGGTCACTTGTAACTTGTCAGCCATTGTCTAAAATGATGACTTGAGGGATCCCAAATCATCAAACAACGCTTCTCCACATAAACGATTGAACCTTTTGCGATGAGATCACCGTAATTGGATTTGCGTCAACCCATCTGGTGTAGTATTCTACACCAACTGTAAGGAATTTCACACCCCCCTCTCCTCTTGAGAAGGTTCCGAGGATGTCAATTCCCCATAGGTCAAATAGCACTAAGACAATGATTGGCTGGTATTTCACTGGTGGAAGATGTGATTTGTTCCCATGTGGCTGACAGCTTGTGCATTTCTGTATGGTTGTCTCAATGTCAACGACCATTGTGTGCTAATAATACCCCGTCTGCAAGATCTTCTTGGCGACAGTATTTGCCCCTATATGGGAACCATACATGCCGCTATGTACCTCGTCAATCTCATATTTGCCCTCCCCCGGACTTAAGCATTTAAGCAGTGGCCATGTGTATGACCTTCTGTATACCTCGTCATCTCCTATCATGACGTAGCGAGGTGCCCATCTTCACACTTGGTGAGCTTTCTGCTAGTTCTTGCGGAGGTCAACGTGTTTAAGAAATTTGAAGATTGGGTATCTCCAGTCTACTTGATCCTCGATAACCTAGCTTTCTTCTTGGTTGATGTTGGGAGAGCATAACTGCTCTATGAGTAGCTCAGCATTGGTCCCTGCTACCTCCTAGTAAACTTCGGATAGTGTGTCTGCTTCTAAATTTTACTCTCATGGAATCTACTCAATAAGGAAGTAGTCAAGTTTTGAAATCACGTCTTTTGCACTTTTGAGATACTTGACCATATTGTCTTCTCTTGCTTCGTATTCTCCAGCGACCTGGCTAGCTACAACTTGTGAATCTGTTTTGGTGTTCAGTTTCTGCACTTTGAGAGCTCTTATAAGCTCGAGACCTGCTGAGAGAGGATTCATTGTTCAAGGTTGGGAAGTTGTACTTCATAGAGTACGGGATTCTCACTCCCTCAAGGTTGATCAGTACAATCCCCACACCTGAATTCTCTTTTTCCGTGGACCCATCCATGAACATGGTCCATATATCGCCTTCACAAGTACTGGTGTGCTCCAGTGGAGCTCTGGTACATTCTTCTACTAAGTCTGAGAGAGCTTGGGCTTTGATGGCCTTCCTTGGTTCAAACTGGATTTGATACCCTAAGAGCTCGAGACACCACTTCATTGTCCTGCCTGAAACTTCAGGCTTTGCCAGAGCTTGTTTCAGCTGCAAGTCGGTGACACCAGTGGATGTGGCGGGTTAAGGATTAAGGAATTCTATAATAAATCTAATAACAGGACCTCAAAAAACATCGCAACTTTTATTCGGATGAATAGTAAATGTGACGAACAGTGACAGATCGATGAATAGTAATCGATGAATAGTATGATGGAAGTGATGGGGGTCATGTCGAAAAGGGTCACCCCATAGATCTTGATGGAGCTCTGTAATCGGCAACCTAAGATGATGAGAAAAAGAGGTCACCAGAGTGGGTTGTCGCCCAGGGAAGAGCTCCGATGCCTAAGTTAGTATTCTGGGAGAGTTTTCCCGTAATGGTAGAAAGCAGGAAGACTTAGTTCTCTATTATTTTGCCTAGTTTTCTGTAGACTGATTGTGTGTTTTTGTTTAAGTAGAGAAATAGTCTGTTACCTCCTGGAATTAGGCTCCTTATTATGTAACAGTAGGCAGTTAGGATGACTGCAAGATTCAATCGAATCTCGCCAATTGCTCCCAAGATCATGGAGTTTCCCTGGAACGAGGGATCTTGCCATTCACGTCTCTGTGAGAGCTATGAGCTCACTAACTAACCTTCGAACCAACTTTGCGACCTTCCCGTGTATGTTGAAGATCTCGAACATCTATTCTGGTGAGGTTGCACCGAGTGATCCTTGGCACCTTAGAGTGACTAGGAGTCGCGCATCGGTGGTCGTGGCATGGAAGATTATGATTCAGATAGGAGCTTGTCAGGTCGTAGTCGGGGTCTGGCAAGACTTTAGCTTGAGCTCATTTAGGAGGTCGGTAGTAGCTGGAAGCTTGCCCACGTGTTCTCGTTGACTCTGTGAGTCTGACTTTCAGGTATTTATGGCATGGGGCCCTCTAGCTCATTTGAGTTGACTAGTTCAGGTCTTGCCCGTTTCACCTATCAATTATATTTATGGGCTTTCAATTAACTTTATTTTATTTTAATGACAACAAACTAGGATTAATGTGGTTAAAAGATGGATCTATTACAAGATGTACAGAATACATCAAATAATTCTTCAACAAGTAGAAATTGGTATTTATCATGAAAGGAGTCTTTCAAAGTTCAAGATTTATAGATATGAAGACTTCAAGGTAAAGCATTAGTATAGGAAGTTTGGTTAAGTAATTAGTTTATACTCTCTGTACCAAGTCTTCCTTTCTGGATGATTCTTGAATTAAATAATCTTTTGAATATTTTTCAAAAGAGGCTTTTAGCCTAAGTAATCCCACATGTTTGGGTCAAAACATTGTTAAATCATTTATGTTTTTTTTTTCCAACTATTAGGGTCCTACATGAATTTACATGAAGCAAAAATAGTCCAAACCAATCCATATGACCTGCACATAACCAGTTAAAAGGGGAAAGATGTCATTTTATATTTCCCAAATTAATCCAACTAAATTACAACATTAAGACAAAAAAATCATTTCTCTTTTACTTTCTTTTCTCTTCTATACCAGTGCCATCGATCGTTTGCCTTGCCACTCTGCTCATCAGAACACTTCATGCACCATTACAAATCCTACATATCCCAGCTTTCAAATCCTTCCTTCAATATGCTCAAAATAGAATAAGGTGTTTTGAAGTTCATGGAAAAGTGCATGAATCTTTTTGATCATCTTAAAACTCTTCTATTAAGGGTTGAACTTTATGTTCATGACCTTGTCATCCTCAAATACTTCAAAAGACATAGAGGATGAATCACCCAAACAGGAAGGAAGCCACACCTTGCTGCCGCTGTAACTAGTTCTGATAGCTATTCTGTCTCTCAAATTCAATTGACAAAGGAAATAAAAATAAGGCCTTGCAATTTGAGATATCTAATTGATGGGGGTCAGAAATGGACTTCGGGTCACCCCACAGATCCTGATGGAGCTCTGCGGTCAACAGCTTGAGAAATGAAGAGAAACAGTCAACAAAGTGGGCTGTCGCTTGGGGAAATGCTCCGATGCCTAAGTTAGTATATCTGAGAGATATGGAAGCTAAAGACCATCCTCTGTCCAAAGTTTCTTAGTCCTTAGACTGATTGTGTGTTTTCGGTTAAGTAGTAAAAGAGAAAGTCTGTTACCTCTTGGATCTTAGCTCAGTATTCCATAACTATAGGCCATTAAGATAACTGTGGGATTCTGTTGAATCTCGCCAATTGTTCCTAGAATCATGGAATTTCCTTGGGAAGAGTGATCTTGCCATTCAAGTCTCTGTTGAGAGCTATGGGCTTGCTAACCAACCTTCAGACCAACTTCGCGACCTCCTTGTGGTTGTTGAGTGTCTCGAACATCTCTTCTGGTGAGGTCCCACCGAGTAGTCCTTGGCTTGTGGGAGTGATTAGGAGTAGTGCACTGTTGGTCGTGGCATGGAAGATTTATGAGACGAGTTGGGAGTTACCAAGTCGTGGGTCGAGCTCTGGTTGTACCTCACTCGAGCTCATTCAGGAGGTTGGTAACCTAAAGGTCAATGACCTGGGAGGTCGGTGGTAGCAGGTCGCCACCCACCTTTCCTCTTTGATTAGTGAGTCTAACTTTCAGGTATTGAAGGCATGGGGCCATTGGCCCATTTGGGTTGACTTATTCGAGTCATACCCATTTTACCCATCACTAACACTTTGAGTCTAGATCAGCATAGTTAGAATTCCTTGGCCTCCATAATCCCGCTTTTCTTGAAATGTCCCTATGTCCCACTTCCACCACTCAACATTACCCATATTTCATTCTAGGAAACAATTACAGGCATTTGGAAACAATCTTTGTGCAACTTCTGCATTTATGCTTAAGGGAATTTTCCACCATATAATGGGAGGATGAGTTATTGTTCCATCACGGGTAATGGTCAGGCTCTTGAGAAGGCGACACACGAAGGTCGCGCTAACGCGTACGAAGAAGAAAGAGCATATTTAAAGAGAAATGGTTTTTTTTTTCAATGTTGTGGTTTAGTTAGATTAGTTTGGGACATATAAAATGACATCTTTATCCCTTTTAATTGATCATGTGCAGGTCATATGCATTGGTTTGCACTATTTTGGCTTCATGTAAATTCATGGACAACCTTAATAGTTTAAAAAAAACATAAGAGATCCAACAATGTTTTGACCCAAACATATGGGACCACATTGATTAAAAGCCCTTTTCAAAAGTTATATCTTCCAAAATCTCATGATTTTATAAAAGAACTTCTAAAAATTATGTGCTCAAAAGTATTTTTGAAAGGTTTTATTCATATATATCATGAGATACTCAAATACAAGTGTTTTTGGATTAAAAATATCTTTGGAGCATCAACTTTAGTGTGCCCACTAATGGACTGTCCAAATCGCTTGATTTAGGATCCAAACCTTTTCAAAAAGTTATTGGACAAGTCTTGGATGCAAATTTTCTAAGAATGGACCGTCCATTTCTATCAAGTTTAGGATCCAAAACGAGTAATTTCTAGCCGTTGGACACAACGAATTTTTTCTTTTTGAAAGGCTCTTCCATCATTTTTTACACAACTTCTTGGCACTAAAGAGCTAAAAACTCCCCATCCACTTTAAAGAAAAGTTGTTCTTCAAATATTTAAACTCTTTTTACATATTGATTCAATCTTAAAGATTTGAACTGTCTTTACTTTTTGAACCAAGAATCATCCAAGAAGATGCTTGATAAAGATTCATTGTAATATCTTACTCCAAAGGGAAGTGCTTCTAAAATCCATTTGCACATATTTTGTATATATTTTTGTCTAGGTTGTCTTTATGACACAAAACCTTTGGAAGCAATGGCAGACCTAGGCCCCGGGTTCAGGAGGGGCACAACTCGATTTATCTCTCTCTCCTTTTTGTTTTATTAAAAAAAAAAAACACCTAAACATTTATAAATAATATTAATTTTATATATGAATATAAAACTGACTATTGCAATTATTCTTGATGTGACTTTTTATTTTAAATTTTTGAATATTAATTCATTTTGTATGTTATTAGAAACATCTCTTTTTATATAAGTTACGAATATAAAGGGAATTATTTATTTAGATGCAAAAAAATAAAAAAATAAAAAAAAATCATCAAAATTTTAAATCATAACAATATATAATATTAACATTGAAATTATCAAATAAGTAACATCCATTAGTAAAAAAATTGTATTTTTCATATCGAATGATCTTGAGTCTTGATTTGCTCTTGATTATCAAGATTGACAGAAAAAGAATATTTCTTATAATATAACCTTTTTTTTTTATTTTTTAAGTAGTGGTATGCATATATAAAGTTTCTTGTTTATATAGAAGAGTTTTGGCTCAAAATTTAGAACTAAAATTGATCAAGGAAGTTTCTCTTTCTTGAAAGAAAGTCTTTCATATATTTCCAAACCTGTGCTTGAGGCCTTAAATTCTTTTTTTTTTTTTTTAGAATGAGCCAAAACATATTCAAGAAAATTTTGAATTTTTTAGAATGGCCGAAAGATAAAAATTTGAAATTTTTAGGGTGGGCTTATTGATATTAACTTAAAATTTTTAATAAAATTTATATACTACTTAAAAAAAAAAAATTCAGGGTGGGCACATCAGGCCGTGTGTTGGCCATCGCTTGGAAGGGCTTATCCTAGTTTCATTTGTTGTTAATTTATTGTCTAGGTTGTCTTTGTAATACAAAACCTTTGGAGAGGACGATCCTAATTTGATTTGGATTACACTAGGTTATCTTTGTGACACAAATTTATAGAAGGGATTATCTTTGTTGAACTTGAGTTTGTTACCCTTGATTGTATTGTTTGTTGAAATTAATGGATTTGGTAAAAGAATAAGGTAGAAAACCTTAGGTAGTGGATGTAGACTCACAAGGGTGAGTTGAACCACTATAAATCATTGTGTTCTTTTATCATCTATCTTCTTTATAATTTTTCTCTTATCGATATTCGTTGTGTGTCATTTATTGCATATCAAGTGTTTGACATTTTGTCCAAACCAATATAGTTTTATAATTTACAATAAGGGATTTTATATTTGATTTGAAAAATGTTTTGAAAAACTAATTCTCCCCCCTCCCAATTGGTTTTTCAATTGGTATCAGAGCAAGGCCTTCTAATTTTTGGATTACATTCCTTGAAGGAAAAATTCGTATGGCCACTTTAAACAATTTATCTTTTATTGAAGCTTCTTTTACTCGCAGGCCTCCTCTTTTCTATGGAACTAATTATAATTGTTGGAAAAATCATATTCGTGTTTATGTTATCTCTACAGATTATAAATTATGAAATATTATCTCAAATGGTCCTATTGTTCCTACAAAGGTAGAGAATCATATGATTATGCCAAAAAGGGAAGATGGATTTGATGATGAAGATGAAAAGAATGTAATGTAAGTCTCAATTACCAAGCAATCAACATCCATTCGTGTGCACTTGTGATAAAGAATATAGTAGAGTGAGTGGATGTGAATCCACAAATCAAATGTGGAAATTACTTGAAGTGACACATGAAGAAGCAAATTAAGTTGGTAGTGATGAAAAAGAAGATGACGAACAACAAGAAAAGGCCAACAATTGTTTCATGGCTATTGATGACGGGGTAAAGGATTTTATCTCCCAAAATGATTATGATAGTGATAATGGCGATCCTTATGATGTCTTAAATGAACTACTTGATGGACTTAAGAAATTGAACAAAAGGAATGTGAGATTGAAAAATAAGATTGAAAATCTAATTGAGAAAAACAATTCTCTTCAAGATGAAAATAAGAAGTAGTTAATGACATTGCATGAGCTAGAAGAGAATAGGAATCATCTTACATGCTCTATTGACTCCCTTATCATTGAGAAAAATGAACTTCAAGAAAGAGAGCTCTTGATATATTTCTTGTTGCACATGATTTGTTGAAAAAGAAAGTTGATGAGTGGAATGCTTGCCTATCTAAATTCACACATAGGAAGGATAATTTGGATAAACTACTTGGTGTTCAAAAGAACTATGGAGATAAAAATGGATTAGGACAGTCACTTACACACAAGCATACACATGTTAGAAATCACTTCATTAAGGCTTCATCTTATAACATGCTCAACATGTGTTGCTCCTATTGTAACAAACTTAGCCATGTTGTTTCAAACTGAAATGTTACAAGAAGAATTGAATCTGGAATGAAATACATCTGGAGAATCAAAAATCATGTGACCATTAACCTCTAAGGACCTAAAAGGATTTGGGTACCCAAGGTTTCCTCTTCTAGTTTTATGTAGGTATGCTTGAAGTCCAATTAAGAAATCAAACTCAAGGACACAAAATGGACACTTGATAGTGGATGCTCAAGCTACATAACCGAAAATGCTTCATTGTTTGAAGACTTCACTCTCAAGGGATGAAGTTTTTTGTTTCCTTTGATGTTAGTAAGGAAGGTAAAGTTCTTGGAGTTGACAACATACGTAAGGCACCTTTCCCTATCATTAAAAGGTGTGTGGCTGATTGATAATCTCATATATGTTGTCAAGAATCAGTCAACTTTGTGATAGTGACTTATATGTTGTCATTAGAAACGATTCATGCTCTATTATTAATAAATTTTTTGGAAAAGTAGATTTTCTTGAAATAAGATTTGGCAATATTTACACACATTATTTTGATGATTTTATCTCCTTTGATATGAAATGCTTGGCTATAAATGATGATGATGATGATGCTTATTTGTGACATAATAGATTTGATCAAGTCTGTATAGATTTGCATAGTGATTTGTCTTATCCTGATCTTGTCAGAGGTCTTCCTAAAATTAATTTTCAAAAGGATGTGAATTTATTAAATGAACGATGGTAAGATTTTTCTGCTTCAAAGACTCTTGAGCTTGTTCACTTGAATTCATTTGGTCCCATAAAGTCTATTAGTCTTGGTGAAAGAAATATGCCTATATGTTAGTTGATGATTACTCTCGTTTCACTTAGGTCATTTTTCTTGCACAAAAGGATGAAACTTTTGATAGTCTTGTAACTCTATTTAAGAATATTCAAAACTTACTTAATTGCAAATTGGTTTTAAATTAGTAGTGGAAATGGTAGAAAATATCTCAAAAAATGTTTTCCCTACACTTTGTGATGAATATGGTGTCACACACTATGCTTTATTGAAACTCTATGCCAAAATACTTTTGGATGGATACCATCAATACCTTGCAATATGATGAATCATGCCTTACTTATATCAAGAAAATTCCTGATGAACTTCTTTTTGGTTTCTTTCCAAATATCTCTTATTTCAAACTGTTTAGGTACATTTGTTTTATTATCAATATCAAAGAAAAACTTGCAAAATTTGATAGCAAATCCGATGACGGGATACTTTTTCAACAAAAAGGTATATTGTATTTATAACAAAAGAATTTTGGTTGTCAAGGAATCAATTAATGTTACCTTTGACAAATCTATCATCTATCTATACCTTGAGAAGGGACATTAAAGATGATATAGGTACAAGTGAAGATAACAATTTGATTGAAGCAAGAGAGCATGGATCTACATCCCAATGAAGAGGAAGAAAATGTGGAAAAGAACCTTGAAAAGATGCTTGATGAAAAGGATAAAAAAGAGGAACAAATGATCATCAATCAAAATGACCTTCCAAAGGATTGGAAATTTTGCTACTCATCATCCCCGAAGAAGTGATCATAGGATCACCATTATAGGGGATAAAAATAGGAGAAATTTGATTGTTAATCTTTCTTTACTTTCCTATATTGTGCCAAGGACCATTGTGAGAATCTTGATGATGTTTTTTTTTGTTATGTTTTTTTTTATTAAATTTTTATGGCCATGCAAGATGATTGAAAATAGTTTGATAGAAGCCAAGTTTGGCTTTCAGTGCTTAGACCTAAGGATCATCCTATTATCGGGTACCAAATTGGTATGTAGAAACAAAATATATGAGGATGAGAAGGCTATTGGAAGCAAAGATAGATTGGTTGCCCAAGGATTCAAACGAAAAAGAGGCCATTGATTACGACGAGAATTTTGCTCCCATTGCTGGATTAGAATCTATTCATATATTATTAGCCTTTGCTTGCTTTAAAGGTTTTAAACCTTTTCAATTGGATGTCAAAAGTGACTTTTTAAATGGTTTTATTGATGAAGGATTTTATGTTGAACTATCTTCCGATTTTGTGCATGATCCATTTCCCAACCATGCCTTCTAGCTCACAAAAGCTCTATATGGTCTTAAACAAGCTCCTAAAGCTTGATATGAGATGTTGAGTGATTCAAAAGGGTTTTTCAAGAGGAAATGCCAACATTGCTCATTTTTTAACTGCAATGAACTTGGTGGCATCTTACTTGTTCAAATACAAGTTAATGATATTATTTATGGTGCTACTAATGAGACTTTGTGCAAGGATTTTTCAGTTATTATGCAAGAAGAATTCATGATGAGCATGATGCTAGAATTAAATTTCTTTCTCAGGGTTGCAAATCAAGCAAACAAGTGAGATAGTTTTCATCAACCAAGCAAAGTACACAAGGGAACTTCTTAAAAGGTTTGGGATGAATGAATCAAAAGTCCTTGGCACTCCTGTAAGCACATCTACAAAGATGGACAAAGATGAAAAGGGTAAAAGGATAGGTGAAAGCAAGTATTTGGGTATGATCTTTTGTTTACTTTATTTGACTACGAGTAAGTCGGGTATTATGTTTGTTATGTGCTTACTCACAAGATTTCAATTATGTCCTTAGGAATATCATCGATGTGCTATTAATCGTATTCTTGGATATCTCATGGGAACTTTTATGATTATAGTTCATGATATTCTAGACATTTTATTTGTTCTATCGTTTCGTTCCTAGTTGATGTTGTTTGCAAAGTTGAAGCTAAGAGTATTGAAATATATGTTTAAGAGGGTATTAATATCTTGACATGTCAAAAAGTAAACATGTATTTTGTGGCATACATTTCTTTGGCAGTTCAAAAAATTGCCTAGAAATTATTTTTTATGGTAGATTTTTCTTACTTTCATGGCAAACATAGAGACTGTAGAAAAAATGAGGAGTTTTCTGGCAGTTTGCATTGAATTTTATGGTACCCAAAGGGGCCAAAGGAAAAATAAAGTGTTTTTTGACGGGTGATTTTAAAAACAACCAAAAAATAAAAAATGGGTGATTAATCCCACATCACTTCCTAAAACTCTTATAAGTAAATTTATTTTCTATATAAAGCCATGAATATATTATTACTTCTTAAGATCAAGTAAATAATCATTAGTTTTGTCATTAGTTTGATTTTACTTTGATTAATTTAATCATTAATATAAATAATATTTTTTATCTTTATTAAATAATTAAATAAAATTTTGAATTAAAAAAAACATCGATTAAAGTTTTTTTAAAATAAGGAATTTGCTTGGAGGTGTCAGAAAATGGTTGGCCATCGAGAACTGGCATATCAGGATTGAAAAACTGTTGGGAAACACTTTTGGCAATACTACCGGTAGTTCTAGAAAATTGTAAGAAAAGTCCCTCCTCGCTATCAAAATAGGGGCACATGCCAAATGCTAGTGATGGGGTCTAAAAAGGGTTGGACTGGGTCACCCCACAAATCCTGATAGAGCTCCGCAATTAGTAGCCTAGGAAGATAAGAAAAAGAAGTCACTAGAGTGGGCTTTCACCCAGGGAAGAGCTCCGATGCCTAAGTATTCTGGGAGAGTTTCCGGTAAAGACCGTTCTCTATTTTCTTATTTAATTTTTTCCTACCCTTAGACTGATAGCTTTTTTTGTTTAAGTAGAGAGAAAGAGGGAGTCGGTTACCTCCTGAAATTGGGCTCCGTCTTACGTAACAGTAGGCAGTTAGGATGATTGTGGATTCAGTTGAATCTCGCCAATTGCTTCAAAGATCATGGAGTTTCCTTGGAATGAGAGATCTTGCCATTCACGTCTCTATAAGAGCTACGCGCTCACTAACCGACCTTCAGACCAACTTCACGACCTCCCTGTGATGTTGAGGGTCTCGAATATCTCTTTTGGTGAGGTTATGTCAAGTGATCCTTGGCTTCTTAGAGTGGCTAGGAGTCGGGCACCGATGGTCGTGGCATGGAAGATTTATGATTTGGATCGGAGCTTGCCAAATCGAAGTCGGGGTTTAGCAAGGCCTCTGCTCAAGCTCATTTAGGAGGTCGGGGACCTCTGAGTTAGTGACCCGGGACGTCAGTGGTAGCCGGTTGCTTGCCCATATGTCCTCATTGACTCAATGAGTTTGACTTTCAGGTATTGAAGGCATGGGGTGCTCTAGCCCATTTGGGTTGATTTATGTCCAGGTCTTACCCGTTTGAGTTGACTAGTTCGGGTTGTGCCCGTTTCACCCATCATTGCCCCCCTATAGGCCCAGCAAGCTCAGGGGTCCTCGGTGCCTAAACTACCATCTTCAAGTCATTGCAGCTACTTGGTGTGTCGAGTCCTTGTAGTAGCTAACTTCAAGGGTAACTTTCCATTCGTGTCTCTAGTGTAGAGCTACAAGCTGCCTTATAATTCTTCGGCTTCAAGCAGAGTTGCGCACACCTGGTCTCGACATGGAAAGTACGTGAGTAAGGCTGGGACTTATAAGATCGTAGGTCGTGGTCTAATGAGGCCTCTGTTATGCCCATCCGGAGGTCGATGACCTCTAGGTCCGTGACCCGTGAGGTTGGTGGTAGAAAATCCTTGCCCACTCGCACCTCGGAACTCACCTATGTGACTTTCGGGTACTAAAAGTTACCATCTGTAAGTCGCGAGTCAGACCTTCAGGTGTTGAGGTTTGCTATCTTGAGGTCAGGGACCCTGCCTTTAGGTATTAGAAACTACCATCTCCCTTTGTTTGATTTGGAGTTCAGGTATTCAATGGATACCATCTCCAAGCCGCGATCTTTTGAAAGGTTGGACAGCATTCTTGCAACTGTTTGTGAGGCTGGCCTTCAGGTATTTTTAGAACTTGCCCTCTTGAGGCAATGGCTCTTGATGAAACTCTGTCGTTGTCTCACAACAGCTATTTCTGTGAGACGACGCCTTCCTTGGCTTTTGGAAAGCTTTGGCGTGAAACCTTTCTTAGAAAGTTGCCCCGTTTTAGTTTTGGTAGCTCTGACCTGCTTTCTTTTTGAAACAACGCTGTGTTTTCACTCTTTCTATTGTACGAGGAAGTTGGAATGTGTTCCATTTTTGAACCGTTGACCTGCTTCAAATCTAGGAAAATGACCTGTCTTAGAAGGTCAAAGGTTGACTCGCTCCGACTATTTGGTGAGAAGCTGAGGAGTTCTTAACTTCGAAGAATTGATCATATCTTTATTCTTCGTCACTTCTTTTTTCTGAGTTATCTTCTATCTCTCTGCGGTTCCTTGCACTAGGTCCTTTTTTTTCTCTTCTGAGCTTTCATCTGAACCTTCTCGGTTACCATAGTTTCCAATCCAGACACCTCAAACTCTGAATCTCTAGCTAATGAGATTTTCTATGATCCTCCCTATTTTCCCCAGGCTCATGACGTCCCTTGTCTAAGTCATGACCTGGCCGAGACTAGGATGCCCTTTCAGTACTCTTCTTTGAGACCTGCTGACATCAGGGCTCTCCAAGTGGAGATGGCAGTGGAGGAGGGTTATTTCACTGCTGCCATGCTGACTGAGGGCCCTCACTCTCGGCGTACCAGCCACGTCATTCTTTATCACACTAGCCTTTGGGGAGGGCTCCTTCTTCCTTTCTTTTATCCCCTCTTTATGAACATAGTTCATTTTTGGAAGATGCCTTTGGCCCAGTTCACTCCCCATTCCATCAGGATGATAGTCACTTTCATAGCAACCTGTGATCTTTATAGGGTTCAAGTATCTTTGGGGCTCTTCCGGTGCTTTTTCAAGCTGGAGGTTCCCTCGACCTTCAATTCTTCCAAGGGGCACCGAAGGCTGGTGCAGCGACATCCAATATTGGGCTACATTTAGTCTTTAGAAGGGAACCAGAAATCTCAATTTCTCTTCGTTGGTCTTGATGATTCATTGATGGAGATATACCCTGACTGGAACCTTAACCTACTTTTTTGCAATGAGCCATTTCCCCTCGTCCCTCGCCTGGGGCAACATAGGGATCTTTTAATGAAGTTGACCTATTCTGGTTGGCCTAGGGTCGAGTGCCTCTCCTCTGTCTGGCCGAGGTCTTTCCTGGAGCCACTAGGTTCGTGTTAGAGGATGTTATGTAACCTCCCTTCGATCTGTGTAAGCATGGAAATTGCTCCCTCTTGTAAGTAATCCTTCTAAAGTTGGCTTCTTTGCTGCTTCTATAATTTCCATATGCTTGACAGTCCCTCTGTTTTTTTTTCTTCTGACAGTGTTGAGAGGCCTTGACTGGCTTTACGGAGCAGGCCGAGGAGGGGTCTGTTTGTGGCCTTCTACTTTATTTTTTACTGCACTTGACATATAGAGAGTCTGTTTGTGGCTCTCTATTCTTTTTTTTCTTTATAAACTGCTTAGTATTTTCTGTCTCTGCTTTGAACAATATTTTTGCTGTTCATACTCACAGTTTTTCAACAATTGCATGCTTGCATAATTGAATTTCCATTCAGGTAACTTAAATTAATAATAGCATAATGACTGCAAAAACTTTAGGATAACTTAGCTTTAAATTATGCTAAGCTCGTTGAGGTCATTGTTGAGTGTAACCGGCAGGTCCATGAGGTCTTTCATATATTAGATGACCTTTAGGCATAAAACTTTTTTAAGTGACAGGCATTCCAAGGTCTCAAAAGTTGTCTTCCATCAAGATCAGCTAGCTTGTAGCTCCCTTCTTTGTGGACTTCTTGGATTAGGTAGGGTCCTTCCTAGAATTCTAGCAGCTTGGTCAATTGACCTTGTTTGCCAACATCGGACCTTTTGAGGACCATTTCTCCAACTGCAACGTGTCTTTCTTTTACTCGCTTGTTGAAGAAATTTGTTACTTGCTTTTGGTAGGTTCTATCTGCTTTGATTGCCTTGTTTCTGACTTCTTCGAGGAGGTTGAGCTCTACCCTTCTCTCCCCTCGTTTAAGACTGAGTCGTACTTGATCAATATTAGAGACGTCGTTCTGACCTCAACTGGCATTATTGTTTCTGCTCCAAACCACAAGCTAAATGGAGTTGCTCCAGGAGCTGTTCTGGGTGTGGTTCTGTATGCCCATAGTTTTCTTGGGATCTCATTTGGCCAATCTGCATGGCGACCTTCTTTCTTAAGCTCAGTGAGTCTCTTCTTTAGTACTTCTAGGATTGTTCGATTTGTGACTTTTGCTAGCCCATTGGCTTGAGGGTAAGCCACGGAGGTCAATCTTTGCTCAATGTGAAGATTCAGGTAGAAGGTTTTGAACAAGTCACCAGTAAATTGTCGGCCATTATCCGAAATCATGGCTCGAGGGATCCCAAATCGGCATACAATACTTCTCCACACAAACGATTGAACCTTTTGTGATCAGATCACCGTCATTGGCTCTGCTTCAACCCATTTGGTGAAGTATTCCACAACAACTATTAGGAATTTGGAACCCGCCACTCCTTTTGAGAAGGGTCAAGGATGTCAATTCCCCATATGTCAAACGGCACTAAGGCATTAATGGTTGGTATTTCACTGGGGGGAGATGTGATTTGTTCCCTTGCAACTAACATCTTGTACATTTCTGAATGGTTGTCTCAATGTCAGTGACCATTGTGGTCGTTTGCAGGATCTTCTTAGCAACAATTTTTGCCCTTACATGAGCGCCACATATGCCGCTATGTACCTCATCAATCACATATTTGCCTTCCCCCGGACTTAAGCATTTGAGCAACGGTGATGTGTATGACCTCCGATATGCCTCGTCATCTCCTATCAGGATGTAATGAGGTGCCCATCTTTGAACTTGGGAAGCTTCTTTCTGGTCCTTGGGGAGGTCGTCGTGTTTAAGGAATATGAAGATTGGGTATCTCCAATCTGCTTGATCCTTCATAACCAGGCTTTCTTCTCGGTCGATACTGGGGGAGTGCAACTACTCTATGAGTAGCTCAGCATTAGTCCCAGCTACCTCCCTATAAACTTTGGACAGTGTGTCTGCTTTTGAATTTTGCTCTCTTGGGATCTGTCAATGAGAAAGTAGTCAAGTTTGGAGACCATTTCTCTTACTCTTTTGAGTTACTTGACCATATTGCCTTCACTTGCTTCGTATTCTTTAGTGACATGACTGGCTACCACCTGCGAAGCCTTTTTTATGTGCAGTTTCCGCACTCTGAGAGCTCTTATAAGTCTTAGACTTGCTAAGAGAGCTTTTTATTCAGATTTATTGTTCGAGGTTGGGAAATTGTACTCCACAGAGTAATGGATTCTCACTCCCTCAGGGCTGATTAGTACAATCCCCGCAACTGAATTCTCTTTTTCTGTGGACCCATTCGTGAACATGGTCCATATATCATCTTCGCAAGTACTTGCGTGTTCCAGCGGAGCTTTGGTACATTCTTCTACAAAGTCTGAGAGAGGTTGAGCTTTGATGGCCTTCCTCGGTTTAAACTAGATTTGATACCTTCAGAGCTCAAGAGACCACTTCATTGTCCTGCCTGGAAGTTCAGGCTTCGCCAAAGCTTGTTTCAGTGGTAAATTGGTTAGCACTCTTATTGGGTAAGCTTCAAAATATGGCTTTAATTTCCTTGAGGTGATAATGATGAGGTACAGAAATTTCTCGAGGTCTATGTATCTAGTCTCTGGACTTTGAAGTAAACGGCTAACATAATAAATAGGAAATTGTTGACCTGACCTTTCTACTATTAATACCGAACTTACTGCCTTTTCGATTGCAGTCAAGTACATACAGATTTCTTTTCCTGATCTAGGGGAGACAAGTTGAGGAGGTTTACCCAGAGAGTTCTTCAGCTTGATGAACGCTTCCTGATAGCTTTCAGACCACTGGAAGTCCTTTGGCTTTTTTATGACGTCATAAAATTTTTCTCCTTTGTCTGCCATCTTGCAGATAAAGAGTCCTAGAGCCGCCGTTTTTCCTGCTAGGCTCTGTACTTCTTTGACGTTTCCAGGAGGTTCCATATCCAGCAGAGCTTTGATCTTGTCTAGGTTGGCATGAATACCTCGCTTCGAGATCATGAAGCCTAGGAATTTTCTTGCAAAGACCCCAGAGCTGCATTTCTCCGGGTTGAGCTTTATGTGAGCAGTTTTCTAGGTTTGGAAGGTTTCCCGGATGTCTCCTTTGAAGTCTTCTGTAGTTTTGGATTTGATCACTATGTCATCCATTTAGACCTCAATATTCCGGCCGAGCTGTTTCTTGAAAATTTTGCACATCGCTCATTGAAATTTTGCCCCGACGTTTTTCAAACCGAAAGGCATCTTGGTGTAGCAGCAAGTCCCGACTTCTATGATAAAAGATGTCTTTTCCATGTCCTCAAGAGCCATCAGAATCTGGTGGTACCCTTTGTAAGCGTCGAGGAAGCATAGCCATTGGGAGTCCACCATCTGATCGATGTTGGGGAGGGGGTAGGAATCTTTCTGACAATATTTGTTGAGTGTGGTGAAGTCCACACACATTCTCCACATCCCTTCCTTCTTCAGGACCACAACCAGATTCGCTAGCCATTCTGGAACACCACTTCTTTTAAGATTATTGGATCAAGAAGAGCTTGGACTTTTGTCGTAATGACCTCGGTGCGTTCGGGTGCGAAGGTTCTCTTATTTTGTTTTACTGGCTTAACGTTTGGCTTGATCCTGACCTTGTGTTCGGGTATTGACCGGTCAACTCCTTCGAGGTCGTTGGGTTGCCAGGCCAAGACCTTCAAATTTTTTTCAAGGGAGTCCACCAATTTTCTCTTGACCCTCGGAGGTAAATGCTCTCCAATCTGTATCCCCTTCTCAGGGAATTTGTCATTGAGAGAGACTTTCTACCCTTTTCCAGCCGCTTGAATTCTGAGGTGGTCATCATCTTTTGGGAGGTCTATACACTTCTCCTACTTGTGCTCTGGGGTGCTTTCTTCATTGCCTTTTGTGAGATAACATTCCACACCCACTTGCCTATCCCCTTCAAGTGTAATCCAAGTATTACCAACCTGGATCCTTATGCTGTAATTGAGTTCGGAGATCTCGGCTCTTAGGTCTATGACCCCCCTTTGGCCGAGTATGGCATTGTCGGTTCCAGGGGCATCTACAACTATCCAGTTTATTATTTCAATGACATCTCCATTATTTGTTCGGACTATGGTGGGGACTTGTAAGATTCCAATGGCATAAGTTGTGCTACCATTGAAACTAGTTAGTGTTGTATCTGACTTTAACAGTGAGCTTTTGTCAATTCCCATCCGATTAAATTCCTTGCAATATAGGACGTTGACAATGCTACCAGTATCGACTAGGATTTTCAATACCAGGAAGTCACCGACCTGGAGTGACACCGTTAGGGGTTCTGAATCTCCAACTCGAGCTTGCTTTGACTTTCTCTCGATGGCGTTGATCTCACCAACTGGGGGTCTTTGGTTGTGCGGGACTGCTAGCAATGGATTTGTTGGTCTTGTGTTTTTTGTCAAAAATTCCTTCGGGTGACCTTCCTTTTTCAGCTTCTCAATCTCACGTTTGAGGTCGAAGCAATCCTCTGTGAGATGGCCGTGATCTTTATGGTAGTGGTAGAACTTTGCTGGGTCTCTTTTGGCCGCAGGACTCTTCAGGGGTCCAGGCGGCTTGAGAAGGAATGTCTTCTCCACGACCATCAAGACCTCAACCTATGATGGCTTGAGTGGCATGAGTACAAGGTCGGGGATTGTTTTCCTTCTTTTGTCCGAGGTTCCTCTCTTGGGGTGAAGCTCCTTCTTGTCTCGCTTTTGTTTTTGAGGACTCTTTCGATGCCCTCCGTTGTCTCTGTCTGTGGTCGAGGTGAAGCCTGGGATCTTCTTCTGGACCGTGGTTTCTTCAGCCTCAATTAGTTTTTCCAGGAGCGACTGCAGCTCCTTCATTGTTTTTACTGGCTCCTCGGCCAACCTGAGGGCTACATACCCTTCTTGCAAGCCTTGCTTGAATGCAGTGATGTAGATGGCATCATTTTTCTGCTCAATCTCCACTGCCTCGTCATTGAAACTGCTGTAATGGCTTCGGGTGCTCTCACCGACTTTCTACTTGATGAGGAAAAGGTCATTGATATCCTTTTTGCACCTCGTGCTACTTCGGTAGTTTTTTAGAAACAGCTCCTTCAGCTGTGTCTAGTTTGGGATGCTTGCCTCTGGAATTCCCTTGAACCACGACTGAGCTTTTTTGGTTAGCGTGGACCTGACAGCTTTTGCATTTGACGTGGTCAGGATGTTCGAACATCTCCATGTAGGAGACATATTCATCAATGTGTTACTGAGGTTCTCCAGTTCCATCTTATTTTTTCTCCACTTGTGGGGCCTTGAAGTCTGGGGGCATTTTGCCTGCATGGATACTATGGACAAACAATGATGGCTCGGTAAGGTCAACAGTGCTTTGCTGCTCCTGATTGGCTGGGGGAGCTGCTTTCCTCAATGGGTTGGGAGTTGCCCCACGAGCATTCTTGCCTGTCATTTCGATTAGGCTACGATGAGGGGGCATCCTTGCTCCAACAGGAGTTCGCCTGGCTCCTAGAGATGGCCACTCGGTTGAGTGTGTCCCTTAGGTCATACCCTCTTCCGTTGTTGAGAGTTTCCCTAAGGTCGCTCACTGGTTGATTTCTCGCTCCTTGTGACCTTTGTTCTGGTTGATCCGCATCTCGACTCGTGTCATTGTACAGAGAGTTGATAATTACCTCTGAAGGCTGAAGCCTGTCTGGCTGAGTGTGCCCAGTTTGCCTCCTAGGTAGGTGCGTATCCCTCTAAGAAGGCGCCGGAGTACGCCCAGTGGAAACGAAATCTCGCCTACCGGAAATTTCTTCCAAGGCCGCTGCCATTCTTTCCATTAAATTTACCGGCATATATATTCGGGTTCCTCCAGATCTTTGTGGCCTAGGAGGCTTGAAGTTGTTGGCATTTGTCTTGAGATCTGGGTGTCTTTGGTACGGCTTTTCTTGTGCCAGCCTTTGGTCGACCGAAACATTTTGGGATGGGCAGGCCCATGCTAACGGTTGTTGGCCTTGTTGTGTGTTGGGCTATGGATAGCTGTTATCTACAGCTCGTATCGGTGACGGTATTTATGGCACTATTTCTTCAGTGCATAGCTGCATCTTGGCTGGTGGCTTGCCACGGCGTGGCGGCTGAACATGCGAAGGCTGCGACTGAGCCATCGAGATTTTTTTATTTTCTATGTACAGGAGAAAGGCTAGGCTTTTTTGTTCCAACTCCCACAGACGACCCCATAACTGATGGGGTCCAAAAAGGGTTGGACCAGGTCACCCCACAGATCTTGATGGAGCTCTGCAATCAACAACTTGAGAAGATAAGAAAAAGAAGTCACCAGAGTGGGCTGTCGCCCAGGGAAGAGCTTCGATGCCTAAGTTAGTATTCTGGGAGAGTTTCTGGTAAAGATTGTTCTCTATTTTCTTGTTTCCTTTTTTTCCTGTCCTTAGACTGATAGTATTTTTCGTTTAAGTAGAGATAAAAAGGGAGTCAGTTACCTCTTGGAATTGGGCTCCGTCTTACGTAACAGTAGGCAGTTAGGATAATTGTGGGATTCAATTGAATCCCGCTAATTACTCCGAAGAGCGTGGAGTTTCCCTGGAATGAGAGATCTTGCCATTCACGTCTCTATGAGAGCTACGAGCTCACTAACCGACCTTCAGACCAACTTCACGACCACCCTATGGATGTTGAGGCTCTTGAACATCTTTTCTGCTGAGGTTGTGGTGAGTGATCCTTGGTTCCTTAGAGTGGCTAGGAGTTGCGCACCAATGATCGTGGCCTGAAAGATTTATGATTTGGATCGGAGCTTGCCAGGTCGAAGTCGGGGTCTAGCAAGACCTCTGCTCGAGCTCATTTAGGAAGTTGTTGACCTGTGGGTCAGTGACCGGGGACGTTAGTGGTAGCCGCCGACTTGCCCATGTGTCCACGTTGACTCGGTGAGTCTGACTTTCAGGTATTGAAGGCATGGGACCCTGTTACCCATTTGGGTTGACTTCGGTCCTGGTCTTACCCGTTTGAGTTGACTATTACGGGCCGTGTCCCTTTCACCTAGAATTGACGGTTTCTGGTAGTTAGAAATGACTATTTTCAACTGTGAGAAAAAACCTCATGCCTTATAGTGCAAACCCACTTTGTCTGATCTTGTTGCCAACTGTTCTTCACCGAATCAGTGCTCATTAAAGAGGACTAATGTAATAACGGGGTTGACACTACTGGCAAATTAAGGCGAAATGCATTGCTTAGCTGATTGATCAATGCTGAAACCATGTGCAAAGACTAAAATTCTGTTGCTAGTACCGAGGAAACAAACATTGAGGGCCTCCAAGCGACTGTGAATCATTTCTTGATTTGATAAGACTATTCCTCAACCAAGATGGGCAAGAAGCTTAGCATAACTGAAAGGAACAAAGGAAAAGGAATTGTACCTAACGAGGAAGAAGACATAAAAAAGAAAAAGAAAAAAAAAAAGACCCAGTGCTTGTATGAAAAAGCCAAAGTTGATTTTGCCGAATTTAAGAATTCCAGCAGAAACGTAATTTCCAATTCTTTTGTTGTGTTCGATGAATTACTTGAACAGAAAAATGGAATATTATGCTTTTATTTCAAATAATTGGTTGGGATAATGTACCATGCATGTCTTATAATTATTATAATTTGATTGAATATGAATTTTTTGCTAATTTGAGATTTGGATTCTTGGACTTCACAAGTTGAAGAAACTCTTTTGGAAATCACATCCGAGTTGGTTAATGAAGTTGTCACGGTTGATGGAAGGGTTATTTTGATTATTGCATGAATTTGGATTCAAAATCTTCTATATTTGATTTTGATGAATTTGTTTATTATTCCAAAACAGCCATTTCTAACTGCCAAAAAATGTCAATTCTAGCTGATGGGTGAAACGGACAAGACCTGGAATAGTCAACTCAAACGAGCAAGACCCGGACAGAAGTCAACCCAAATGGGTTAGAGAGCCCCATGCCTTCAATACTTGAAAGTCAGACTCACAGAGTCAACGAGGACATGTGGGCATGCGACTCGCTACCACCAACATCCTAGGTCACAGACCTAGAGGTCACCAACCTCCAAAATGAGCTCGAGCTGAGGTCTGGCCAAACCATGACTTCAACTTGGCAAGCTCTGATTAGAATCATAAATCTTCCATGCCATGACACAAGTGTGCGCGACTCCTATTCACTCCAAGGAGCCAAGGATCACTCGGTGCGACCTCACCAGAAGAGATGTTTGAGCTTCTCAGCATCCACGGCGAGGTCGCGAAGCTGGTTTGAAGGTTGGCTAGTGGGCTCGTAGCTCTCATTGAGGCATGAATGCAAAGATCTCTCATTCTTGGGAAACTCTGAGATCCTAGGAGCAACTGTCGGGATTTGACTGAATCCCACAGTTATCCCAATTGCCTATTGTTACATAATGGAGAGCCCAACTTCCAGGAGATAACTGACCTTCTCTCTCTACTCAAACAAAATACCCAATCAGTCTACGGACTAAGCAACTCTAAGCTTGGCCGGAGAACTATCCTTTACCAGAAAACTCTCCCAGAATACTAACTTAGGAATCAGAGCTCTTCCCCGAGCGACAACCCACTCTGGTGACCTCTCTTTCTTATCTTCTTAGGCTACTGACGGTGGAGCTCCATTAGGATCTGCGGGGTGATCTAGTTCATCACATTTGGACACCATCACTTCTGGTGCCATCTATGGGAAGCCAGGATCTCCTAGAATACTAACTTAGGCATCCTGATGGCTCCGTTGCAACCTTCGCGTGTTCAGCCTCCATGCCGTGGTAGGCCACTAGCTAGAACACAGTTGTGCACTGAAGAGATAGTGCCTGAACCGCCACCGTTGGTACAGGCCGTTGATAATGATAACCCAAGGCTGAGCACACAGCAAGGTCGACAGCCGTTGGCACAATCCGGCCCATCCCAGACCCGGCCAACCAAAAGCTAGCGCAAGAAGTACTGCAAGGAAGACACCCAGATCTCACTGCAAATGGCAATAACTCTAGACCACCAAGGCTGCAGGGATCTGGAGGAACCCGTGTTTCCATACTGATAAGTCTAATGGACAAAATGGTGGCTACCCTAGAGGGAATCTCAGACAGAAGAGATTACATTTCCACTAGGCGTACTCCAATGCCTTCCCGGAGAGAAATGCAACCACCCAGGAGCCAAGCTGGGCATACTCGGTCAGATAGGTTTCAACTTTCGGAACCATGGACCAATCCCCTATGCAATGACGCAAGTTGAGAAGCAGGTCGAATAGAATAAAGGTCACAAGGAGCAAGGACTTTACCTATGACCGACCTCAAGGAGACCCTCAGTAATCAAAGGGGGTATGACCTAAGAGAGAGGCTCAACCGAGCTACCATCTCCAAAAGCCAAGGATAGGATGCAGCTCCTGAAGAGCAGGGGAGCTCGCTGCGAACTCCACTTGGGGTAAGGATGCCAGCTCGTTGTAGCCTGATCGAAATGATAGGCGAGAATGCTCGAGGGGTAGCCCCCAACCCACTCAGGAGCATAGATCCCCCAACAAATCAAGAGCAACAAAGCATTGTGGATCTTACCAAGCTTTCACCATTTGTCCACAGCATCTGGACAACCAGGATGCCCCCAGGCTTCAAGGCGCCACAATTGGAGAAAAAATATGACGGTACTGGGGAGCCACAGCAACATAGTGATGAGTACGTCTATTACATGGAGATGTTTGAGCACCCTGACCATGTCAAATGTAGAGCTATTAGGTCCACGCTGACGAAAAAGGCTCAATCGTGGTTCAAAGGAATCCCTAGGGCTAGCATCTCAAGCTGGATACAGCTGAAAGAGCTCTTTTTGAAAGACTATCAGAGTAGCATGAGGTGCGAGAAAGATATTAGCTACCTCTTCCTCAGCAAACAGAAGGTTGATGACAGCACATGGAACTACTATAGTCATTTCAATGACGAAGCAGTGGAGATCGAGTAGAAGAATGATGTCATCTACATCTCTGCATTCAAGTAAGGGTTGCAAAGAGGGTACGTAGCCCTTAGACTGGCCGAAGAGCCAGTAAAAACAATTAAGGAGCTGCAGAAGCTCCTGGAAAAGTTAATCAAAGATGAGGAAACTGCAGTCCAAAAGAATATCCCAGGCTTCACCGGAGCCGCAGACAAAGACAATAGAGGACATCTAAGGAGTCCTCAAAAAACAAAGCAGGACAGAAAGAGCTTCACCCCAAGGGGGGTGGCCTAGACAAAAGAAAGAAAACCATCCCCGACCTTGTACTCACGCCACTTAGGACATCACGGGTCGAGGTCATGGAGAAGAAAGGCCTCCTCAAGCCGCCTAGGCCCCTCAAGAGTCTTGTCGCCAAAAGAGATCCAGCAAAGGTCTGCCACTACCATAAAGATAAAAGCCATCTCATGGAGGATTGCTTCTCCATCAAACGTGAGATTGAGAGACTCATAAAAGAAGGCCACCTACAAGATTTCTGGGCAAAAAATGTAGGGCTTGCAAACCCACCACCAGCAGCCCCGTAAAATCAAAGGGCCCCAGTCGGTGAAATAAAAGCCATCGAGAGGAAATCAAAGCGAGCTTGATGGGAAGATTCAGAACTTCGAACGGTGTCACTCCAGATTGGTGACTTCCTGGTGAGGAAAATCTTGTAGACACTGGAAGTGGAGTCAATGTCCTGTATCGCAAGGCCTTTGATCAGATGGGGATCGACAAAAGTTCGCTGCAGAAATCAGACATTGCACTGACCAGTTTCAATGGTAGTATGACCTATGCCGATGGAATCCTGAGTGTCCCAACCACAGTTCGAGTGGATGGCAAGGAAGTCACCAAGATGATGGACTGGATGGTCGTAGATGCTCTCGGAACCAACAATGCCATACTTGTCCACAAGGATGTCCTAGACCTAAAAGTAGAGATCTCCCTACTCAACTATAGCATGAGAATCCAAGTTGAAGAGGTTTGGATCACCCTTGAAGGAGATAGGCAAATGGCAGCAGAGTGTTACCTAGTTGAGGATAACGAAGAAAGCTCCCCAGAGCCCAAACAAGAGAAGTGCATTGACCTCCTGAAAGAGGATGACCATTTCAGAATTTAGGCAACCAAAAAAGGAGAGAAAATTTGGAGCACCAACCCCCAAAGATGAAAGGGAAGCTGATGGATTCCTTTGAAGAAAATTTGGAAGTCTTTACTTGGCGGCCCAGCGACCTTCAAGGAGTTGACAGGACCATTGCAGAACACAAGGTCAGGTTCAAGCCAAGGGTCAAGTTGGTGAAGCAACAGAAGAGGACCTTTGCCCCTGAGCACAACGAAGTCATAGTGAAAGAAGTCCAGGTTCTTCTTGACGCTGGGCTTTTGAAAGAAGTGGTGTACCCAGAATGGCTAGCCAACCATGTGGTGGTACCAAAAAAGGAGAGGATATGGAGAATGTGTGTAGACTTATGTGTGTAGACTTCACCACATTGAACAAATTTTGGTGAAAGGACTGCTACCCAGTTCCCAGCATTGACCAGATACCAGTGGCTGTGTTTCCTTGATGCATACAAAAGGTACCACCAGATTCCAATGGCCCTTGAAGACATGGAAAAGACCTCCATCACAGCGGTCGAGACTTATTGCTACACCAAGATGCCTTTCAGTTTGAAAATGCCTGGGGCAGAATTTCAGCGAGCGATGCACGAAATTTTTAGGAAACAGCTCTGGCGAAACATCGAGGTCTACGTGGATGACATAGTGATCAAATTGAAAACTACAGAAGATTTCATAGGAGATGTCTGGGAAACCTTCCAAACCCTGAAGACTGCTTACATGAAGCTCAACCTAGAGAAATGCAGCTTTGGGGTCTCTGCAGGAAAGTTCATAGGCTTCATAATCTCGGAGTGAGGCATTGATGCCAACCCAGACGAGATCAAAGCTCTGCTGGATATGGAACCTAATAGAAACCTCAAAGAAGTACAGAGGCTAGCAGGAAAAATGGCAGTTGGATGCTTTTATCAGGAAGATGGCAGACAAATTAGAAAAATTTCATGATGCCATAAAAAAAGCCAAAGGACTTCCAATGGTCTGAAAGCCGTCAGGAAGCGTTCGTCAAGCTGAAGAACCTTTTGGGTAAATCTCCTCAACTCGTCTCCCCAAGATCATTAGAAGAAATCTATATGTACCAGACTGTGACCGAAAAGGCAGTGAGATCGGTATTAATAGTAGAGAGGTCAGGTAAGCAATTTCCTATTTATTATGTTAACCATTTACTTCGAGGTCTGGAGACCAGATGTACGGACCTCGAGAAATTTCTGTACCTCATCATTATCACTTTAAGGAAATTAAAGCCATATTTTGAAGCTTATCCAATAAGAGTCCTAACTAACTTACCTCTGAAACAAGCTCTGGCAAAGCCTGAACTCTCAAGCAGGATGATGAAGTGGTCCCTCTAGCTCTTTGGGTACCAGATTCAATTTGAGCCAAGGAAAGCTATCAAAGCTCAAGCCGTCTCAGACTTCGTAGAAGAATGTACCAGAGCTCCATTGGAGCACACAGACACTTGTGATGGCAATATTTGGACCATGTTCACGGACGAGTCTACAGAGAAGGAAAATTCAGGTGTGGGGATTGTATGATCAGTCCTGAGGGAGTGAGAATCCCTCACTCTACGAAGTACAATTTCCCAACCTCGAACAATAAATCCGAATATAAAGCTCTTTTTTAGGGGGTCTAAGGCTTATAAAAGCTCTCAAAGTGCGAAAATTGCGAGCCAAAACAGATTCACAAGTAGTAGCTAGCCAAGTAGCTGGAGAATACGAAGCAAAAGAAGACAATATGGTCAAGTTTTTCAAAAGAGTAAGAGCATCATATCAAAACTTGACTACTTTCTCATTGAACATATTCCCAGAGAGCAAAACTCAGAAGCAGACACATTGTCCAAGGTCTACCGAGAGGTAGCTAGAACCAATGCCGAGCTACTTGTGGAACAATTACACTCTCCCAACATCGTTCAAGATTAAAGTCTGGTCATAGAGGATCAAGCAGACTGAAGATACCAATCTTCAGATTCCTTAAACACAGCGACCTCCCTGAGGACCTTAAAGAAGCTCGCCGAGTAGAAAAATGGGCACCTGTCTATGTCTTGATTGGGGACGACGGATATATAGAAGATCGTACACATGACCACAACTCAAGTGCTTAGGTCCGAGGGAAGGTATATATCGGCATATGTGGCTCTCACATAGGAGCGAAGACTGTTGCAAAAAAAATCCTACGAACGGGGCATTACTAGCAAATAATGGTTGCAGACATTGAGATGACCATACAGAAATGCACCAGCTGCCAGCTGCATGGGAACAAATCATATCATCCACCAGTGAAATACTAGCCAATCAATGCCTCAGTACCGTTGGACATATGGGGAATTGACATCCTCGGACCTTTCACAATGGGAGTGGGGCGTGCAAAATTCCTCATAGTTGTTGTAGAATATGTCACCAGATGGGTTGAAGTGGAACCGATGACAGTGATCTCATCTCAAAAGGTTTAGTCGTTCATATTGAGGGACATCGTATGCAGGTTTGGGATCCTGGGCACCATCATTTCAGACAATGGCCGATAGTTTACTGGCGATCCATTCAAGACCTTCTGCGAGAACCTCCACATTAAGCAAAGCCTGACCTCTGTGGCTTACCCACAAGCCAACGGAAACTGAACAATCCTAGAAAGGCTAAAAAAGAGACTCATTGAACTCGAGAAAGATGGCCGCAATGCGGATTGGCCAAATGAGATCCACAGCATACTGTGGGCATATAGGACCATTCCAGAAAAGCTACTGGAGAAACCCTATTTAGTCTATGCTTTGGAGCAGAAGCAATAATGCGGTTGGAGAAACATCTTTAAGACTGACTGAGTAAAACTTAGTCTTAAACGAAGGGGTGAGAAAAGCAGAGCTCAACCTCCTCGTAGAGGTCAGAAACAAGGCCTACTGAAGCGGATAAGACATACAAAAGGCATGTAACAAATTTTTTCAACAAGCGAGTGAAAGAAAGACATTTCCCAGTTGGAGAAATGGTCCTCAAAAGGTCAGATGTTGGCAAACAAGGTCAATTGACGAAGCTGCAAGAAGGCTGGGAAGGACCCTACCTAATCCAAGAAGTCCACAAAGGAGGGAGCTACAAGCTAGCCGATTTTGATGGAAGATAACTCTTGAGACCTTGGAATGCCTGTCACCTAAAAAGGTTTTATGCCTAAAGGTCATATAAGATATGAAAGACCTCATGGACCTACCATTTACACTCAGTAATGACCTCAACAAGCTCAGCATGATTTAAAGCTAAGTTCTCCTAAGGTTTATGTAGTCATTACGCTTGTGTTAATCTAAGTTACTCGAATGGTAGTTCAATTATGCAAGCATGTAATTGTTGAAAAACTATGAGTGTGAAATGCAGAAATATCGCTCGAAGCAGGGATAGAAAAATACTAAGCACTTTATAAAGAAAGACAAAAAATAAAATAGAAGAGCCACAAACACACTCTTTGTATTGTATCAAGTGCAGCAAAATAAAGCAAAAGGCCACAAATAGACCCCTGTAAAATATCCAGTACGCAACAAAACTATTATTACTCCCAATGCTATTACAAGACTTCCCAGGAAGACAGGTTAGAGTTAGAGCTGGAGATCTCAATTGGGTTACCTTGAAAAGGTTCCGAGTACATGGCCATCATCTTAGCTCTGCGACGAATGGCAACATGGGTCTTGCTTGCCACCCCAAGCGATTTAACACAACGACCTCTACAATGACTCCCATGGCCTGGTCCCCCTTTGCCAAGACGTGTAGCAGCTCGGGTCCTGTGACCTCTCCCTCGTGGGGGAACAAAAGGCCCTATAAAGGCCAGAATCCCCTCACCATTACTTGACCCGATGGCACTTTGGCTCGGGCCTACCCCTCCTCGGCATGCTCTATAAAGCCAATCAAGGCCTCTTAACACTGTTAAGAAAAGAGAGGGGTTTTCAAGCATACGAAAAGGGATAGAAGTATAAAAGAAGCCAGCTTTAGAAAGATCACTTATTGGAGGGAGCAATTCCCATGCTTGCATGGATCGAAGGGAGGTTACATAACATCCTCCAACACAAACCCGCAGGTTCCAGGAAAGACCCTAGGCTAGCCAGAATACGCCAAGTTCATCAAAAGATCCATTTTGAAAAAGTCGGTTAAGGTTCCAGTCAAGGTATCTCTCCATCAATTAATCATCAAATCAGACGAAGAGAAATTGGGTTTTACAATTCCCCTCTAGAGACTGAACACAGCTTAATATTGGATGTCGCTACACCAGCCTCAGGTACCCATTGGATGAACTGAAGGTCGAGGGAACCTCCAGCTCAAAAAAGCACACTAAAAGCTCCAAGGATACAAGAACCCGGTAAAGATGACAGGTCACTATGAAAGCGACTATCATCCTGATGGAATGGGGAGTGAACTGGGCCAAGGGCACCTTCCAAAAATGGACTATGTCCATAAAGAGAGGATAAAAGAAAGGAAGAAGGAGCCCTCCCCAAAGGCTAGTGTGATGAAGAACGATGTGGCTGGTATGCCGAGAGTGAGGGCCCTCAATCAGCGTGGCAACAGTGAACTAACCCTCCTCTACTGCCATCTCCACTTGGAGAGCCCTGATGTCAACAAGAGAAGAGTCCTGAAAGGGCACCTTAATCTCAGCTAGGTCATGAGTTAGACAAGGTATGTCACGATCTTGGGGATAGTAGGGAGGATCACAGAAAATCTCATTAGCTAGAGATTTAGAGTTTGAGGAGTTTGAACTGGAAGCCATGGTAGCCATGAAGGTTCAGATGAAAGCTCAAAAGAGAAGAGAAAGGACCTAGTGCATGGAACCGCAGAGAGATAGAAGATGACTCAGAAAAAAGAAATGATGAAAAAGAAAGACGTGATAGATTCTTCAAAGTTAAGAACTCCTCAATTTCTCACTAGGGAGTAGGAGCGGGTCAACCTTTAGCCTCCTAAAACGAGTCATTTTCCTAGATTTGGAGCAGGTCGGCGGTTCAAAAATAGAACTCGTTCCAACTTCCTTGCATAACAAAAGAAGAAAAAGCACAACGCTTTCCTTAGAAACATGATATGGGTTAGAGCTGCCAAAACCCGAACCAGACAATCTTCGAAGATCTTCTCACAGATTTGATAGCACATTCCTTCTCCTTACTAATTGACATTCTTCTCTTGGCCAACTTCTCTTTCTTGGATTTAACACGCTAGTCCATAGCCCTTGAGACCACTCTCCTAACAGTGCTTGCTGATGGACTCAGCTCGAGGAGAATGCTGGGATTCTTTAGAGGATCCTTCTTCAGTGGTGTTCTCTCAATCCTCCAATAATGATCTCCAGCCAAGCTTCCAGAAATAAAGGAATGTGCCCTTTTACAGAGGCAGCAGTTGCAAGAAAACTGTCCCAAAGATCAAGGTTTAGAGATGTTTGCCCTTGAACACCTGAAAGCCAGATCAAAGACTTGGAGATGGTAGTTTTTAATACTTGAAAGTCAGACCCACAGCCTGAAGATGGTAGTTTTTGATACCTGAAGGAAGGGTCCCCAGCCTTAAGATGGTGATCCTCAACGCCTAAAGGTCAGACTCGCGACCTATAGACAGTAATCCCTAATACCCAAAGATCATGCTGTCGAGTCCCGAGATGTGAGTGGGCAAGAATTTTCTACCACCGACCTCATGGGTCACTGACCAGTAACCTCCAAATGAGCATAATAGGGCCTCACTAGACCATGACCTACGACCTTGTGAGTTCTGGCTTTGCTCATGTACCTTTTATGTCGTGACCAGGAGTGCACAACTTTGCTTGAAGCCAAAAGATTATAAAGCCAACTTATAGCTCTCAACTAGAGACCCGAATGAAAGGGTACCCCAGAACTACTGCAAGGAATCGACAGACCCAGTAGTAGCAACAACTTGAAGATGGTAATTTAGGCACCAACAACCAAGGAGCTCGCTGGGCCTAAAAGGGGGTAATGATGGGTGAAATGGGTAGGACCAGGACTAGTTAACCTAAATGGGCCAGAGGGGGCCATGCCTTCAATGCTTGAAAGTCAAACTCACGGAGTCAACGAGGACACGTGGGCATGCGACTCACTACCACCGACCTCCCAAGTCACCAACCTTCAAAATGAGCTCGAGCTGAGGTCTTGTCATACCTCGACTTAGACCTGGCAAGCTCCGATCCGAATCATAAATCTTCCATGACACTACCACAGGTGCGTGACTCCTAGTCACTCCAAGGTGCCAAGGATTACTCGGCGCGACCTCATCAGAAGAGATGTTCGAACTTCTTAGCATCCACAAGGAGGTCGCGAAGTTGGTTTGAAGGTTCGCTAGTCTGCTCGTAGCTCTCATAGAGACGTGAATGGTAAGATCTCTCGTTCCAGGGAAACTCCGAGATCCGTGGAGCAACTGGCAGGATTTGGTTGAATCCCACGGTTATCCCAATTACCTACTGTTACGTTATGGAGAGCTAAATTCCAGGAGGTAACTAACTTTCTCTCTCTACTTAAACAAAATACCTAATCAGTCTACGGACTAAGCAACTCTAAGCTTGGCCGAGGAATTGTCTTTACCGGAAAACTCTCCCAAAATACTAACTTAGGCATCGAAAGTCTTTCCCGGGCGACAATGCATGTTGGTGACCTCTCTTTCTTATCTTTTCAGGCTGCTGACGGTGGAACTTCATCAGGATCTGCGGGGTGATCCGATTCATCACATTTGGACCCTATCGATTACATTACAAATAAATTTTAGAAAAAATTATTTAAATTAATATAAATTAATTAATTAAATATTCATCGCAATAAATTGTAGTTGTCAATTTTTTAAAAGGTACGTACATAAATAGAAAATTTAGAAATTTAATTTTCGATAATAACAAAAATTACTCATGAGGATTGAGAGCTTTTTTCTTTTGGGGTGCAGGGGCAGGGGGACATTTGAATTTGGGAAAAAATAATAAATTGGGAAGGGAGTGGATGACATTGAATTTTGTTTTAGTAACGTTTTTATTTTCAGTTTTCTTATACACCAAAGGATAATTCAAAGTGATAATAATATTTTTTAGTAAAGAAAATTCCTTCAAATACCATTTCAATAAAATAAAATAAACTCCATTCAGTAAGGAAATAAAATAATGGTAACATATTATTAAATAACACTTTAAAATATAACCCTTAATGGATTTTTTTTGAAAAAAAAATCAATATGAATTTAATTAATTGAATTTTTTAAAAACTGTAATTGGAAGTTGCAAGTAAGTAATTCTCATTTTAAATTTTTGAAGTATGAAAAAGATTTAAATGGATGGTGGGTGACATATAAAATTAGTCTTCTTAATACATATTTATTTATTTTTCTTATTAATATTTTTCCTTTATACTACTATTGTTAATAACTTCTCGTATATTGGGTAGATTTATATGTTAATTCTTATCGCAAGAAGAAGAATGGTAAATTTCTAAGGACTTTCCCTTAACCGAAGAATGAGAGGTTTCTGTGTTTGCTAATCGAGATCCAAATCACATAAATTAAAATCTATTATTTCGGTTCCAGGTTAGATTCCGAATTTTAGGATTCTTGTGCTGCGTCTTGGTCCTCTCCATCGTGGTTCTCCACGATGCTTTCGGGTCGCAGCAAAAAGCAAAATCTTACTTTCTCTGAAGATGAATCAACGACCGTAGGGACTCATCGAAGAGTCCACCGCCATCCTGACAGGGGAACGTCACCGGCTAGATACTCCAATGACGAGGATGACCATTGCAACAATGGATTGAGCGGGTACTCTTCGGAATCTTCCCAAGAATAGAAACAAACGCCGAGGAGAACCATGACCGGGGTGGGTCCTGAAAAGCGATTGGGTGGTAAGGTTTCCAGAATGGGTTTCTGCTCGGGTCCTTTGGTGCGTGCTAGTCCCTGTAGGCACTGGAACCATAAGTATTTTGTAGAAAGCCAAGTCAACGGCCTCATTCGAAAATAGCTTCTCGGTTACCGGCCCAAATAAAAGGTTTATAAAAATCCAGGAGCATGCAACCATTTACCATTGGAAATTCAATGATTAGTTGATTAAATTAAGCTTGAATGTTTGGTGGGGTTTTGTCTTTCTTCTACTTGTTCTAATGATATAAGGGACTCAATTCTTCATCTTTCTTTTAGCTTTTGAGGGCTTAATCAGCAACTTTACCTTTAGAACTATTTTCGCATCTTGCCCTTATCTTGGACTACAAAATTTAGTGTAAATCGACAGATTTTAGAATTTTCCGATGTCATCAGAGCATTATTTCGGCAGGAATCTTTGCCTTTAATTTTCTTCTCTTGTGTAGATGTTCATTATGCATTGTTCACCTAGTTTCCAATGATATAAGGGTGGTTCTGAAACTCTTGATTTCTGTGTTAGTCATAAGGGTATTTTAATTAAAAAATCTTTCTTTTAAATTTTACAAAAAGGTTGCAAAATCCTTATAAAGGAGAATGGAGGGACCAATGCTTATCTTGCTAAAAAGAAAAAATATTCAATTTAAATAAAATTAAACTTTATCTCAAGAATTCAGAAAGGCTATAAGCCCTTTTATGTATTAATAGATATTAGTACTCTCCACCCATTGGGTGAGTTCTTATCATAGTAATATAGTAATAATAATAATATATAGATTTATGATTATAAGATGTAAAAGACAATCCGTAATCTTCCTTCCAACATAATTGTCCATCCAAACACACTTATAGGGCCAATTGTTTATTGAAAATCCAGCTGAACTTCACCTCACGATGCTGTAGCTTCTTTGCTCGCTCGTCAGCTCTCTCTTGAACCATCCTCATCCTAGACCCAAGTCTACAAACAAAATCCTGCGCTTTCCTTCCCTCGCCCGTCAGGCCCTCGAGCTTCTCCAATCCCCACTGTCCGATCAAATACTGAAGAATATCTGCATAATCATTGGCCGTGTAAACCCCAAGCCGCTGAGCCACAGCCGAGAAGTGTTGGAAGAGATTGGGATCGCGTCCATCGTACATCATGTGGGCTGGCATTATGATCTTCTTTCTCATCATATCGCCGATGGCTAGCATGGCTCCGTTGGGGTCCACTTCGATCAATTTTTCGACAATCCTGACGTAAGCGTTCTCATGCCGCTTCTCGTCGGAGGCAATGATCCCACACATGCGCGCAAGTGCTGGATCGCCTCCTTCCTTGGCGAGCCGAGCCGTGTTGCCATGGGAGACGAAGGTGGCTCGCTCTTGAAATGAAGTGTATACAAATCCTAAATAGGGATTGTTCTCTGTCCCAACGTCCTACACACATATAAATATATATATATATAAACACACACATATAAATATATAAATATATATATATATATATATATATATATATATAGGAATGCTGCTGTGTGCTACGT